>JABUQX010107900.1:0-31087 GCA_015478945.1 Trachelipus rathkii
ATGGAAACGACACATAATGAGCAACATTGGAACAATTAACCAACCCTATAACTAAAATATAGGAATAAAGTAAGTAAGTCACAAGTAAGTTTCTGTCAAAACTATCTAATAAACACCCCGAATACTATTAAATGTAATAATATATATATATTAAATTATAATTATATATATTACTATATACTATAATATGCGCCGTTTGTTGTATGTGCGATGTGTGTGTAAAACGTGCGTGTGTAAAATGAAACGTTTATATAAGTTATTCTTTAAGGGAAATGAGTCCCGCGAATTACAACTTTAGATCATTAGTAGTTGTGATTCCACTTGTTTACATCACATTATACTACAAGAAGGCAAGGATAAGCAAGATAAAGCTATAAATCTGTATAGTTGCTTCTACATGCATAGCGAAAGATCTTTTGCATTGACAATAACCATTTTCTCTCAGTTGCTAATTTCCCTAATATCATATTAATATATATATAAATATATTATATATATACTATATATATATATATATTATATATATATAATATATATATATTATAGTATATATATAATTAGATAATATAGAAGAAGAATGAGATAGAGGTAAGTTACAACAAAGTAAAATTAGTAGATTAAAGACACGAATGAGGTATACAGAAATAAGGAAGTAAAAGATAATAAGAAAACCTATGTGCATCAGAATACTGTAGCGGTAAAATATCATATTAAAGTAACCATAAAAACAACCACAAGAGACAATGGGGTAGAGGAGACTAAATCGTATAGTGGTGCAATTATATTTAAAAGAAAAATATAGTGATTAAGTCTAAGGTCAGAGTATATATATGTATATGAAAGTATGTGATAAAGGAGAGCATATATATATAAACCATTATAATAAATAAATAAAATAATTTAATTATTCGAAAAACTAGATACGAGATAATATATAGAATCTCTAATATTGAGATAGGATAGGGGTGATCTTATTTTTCTATTTTTTTACAGTTAACACACACTACGGCAATACCAATCTAGGGAAGAGTGCCTCAGTCTTTGTTGAGAAGCAGGAGCAAGAGAGGAACACACTCAGACATCCGACGCAGTGAGAACGCTGGGATTCGCTATTGGCGCGAGCGCTCTGAACAGCGAGTCTTACCCTTGAGAGCGCTCAATGGGGACCATTTGGGCTTAGATCACTCGACTTAGTACCGCGCCGATCCGGCTCGATGTCACTCTTCATCAGTTCATATACAAAGTATGAACTAAATCACAAAGATGTTGTAATCTCCTTTACTATAATTATTTTGTATATATATAGTAAAGAAAATTAAAAAATTATGAAATTTCCGAAAATTAAAAAATTATTTATATTGATTAAAAATAATATATAAATTGTATTTTGAAATCCTATTTTCTAAACTTTCTACACAGTCTACAACAAATGTTCTCTCAGTGACCATCCTCTCTCAGCACTACAAATAAATTCTGATTCACATCGTATCTATAGCTTCACATGTGCCTTGTACTTCTTGCTTAAATTCTATTTTCTAAATCTCACTTTCTTTCATAATCTCATATTGATAGTCCAGTCTCACCTATGATTATTTTGCATAAATAATTTAACCACATCACTTATTGTTATTAATAAATAAGCAACAAACTACTAACTGAGCATAATATTTAAAGATAAAAAGAAAAATAAAGTAATTATAGTAATGTAAAATTACCTCAGTAGAGTATTTCTAATAATATCAGATATTAATATATATTTTAATTATAATAATTACTATAGTTATTATATATATATACTAATAATATAATATATATATATATAGTTCTATATAAAAATTAGGAAAGTTAGAAAATATTACGGGACCCATATACTATATTAATTACAAGATATATAGTACATGCATAGCCTTGCAATGCGGGAGGGCCCGTGCATGTGGGGCCCGTGCCGTGGTTTCAGTTATCAAAGGTCGCAATCTACATAACTCGATAAAGGCAAAAGCAAAGGAGCAATAAAACAGCACATGGAAAATTTTGAATTTGTTCTCCAGGTCGTTTTTCATACAATACAAATTCTCTAATTGGTTTCGAAAAATTTCTCCAGAACAGCAACGCTGATCTATCAAAAGAAACTACTGTACTTTATAACGCTTTTAATTAATAGCCTTGTTCACATTAAGACAATAATTTTGAAGATACATACAGAGCTGGAATGATTGATGGCGTTCTTATGCATTTTTCCAGATCAATCAGAGTGCGAAACAAGTACAGACACAGAAAAAACACTGAAAAAAATCCGAACGTTTAGAAGGAAAGAAAAAAGCTTATACCAGTCTTGGTGGCTAATGAGGTAACATCCGGGAAAAAAAATGTATTTAAATTAATCCGATTTATTGTTCATATTTAGGGGGGGGGAAAATGGGCTCAGCCCGAGCCCAATATGACCCTGTCCTAATAATATGTTAAGGTAGGAAGCGACATTCCAAAACATGACATCAGAGGTTTACATTTGCATCACAAAAATCAAAAACGCAAACGCGATCAATAGAAGTAAGAACATGTAAACAATTCCTGATTAATATACTATATAATAAGTATATATATATAAATAAATATAAATAAAACAATAAATAATATATAACTATAAATAATATACTATATAAATATATATAATATATTAGATAATTAATATATATTATTATAATATTAAAAATAATAATATATAATATATTTATAAATAAATATAATTATATATATATAATATAAATATATAATAAATTAAATAAATAATAATAATATAATATATTAATATATATAATAATAATTTTTACGTAGATAAGATCAGAAGGAACAACGTACTGAATATTAGTATAAGCCGCTATAAATATACAATAGCCTTATGAAAAAAATAAAACTTACGCCAGCTACCTTCCATTGGAAAGTAACAAAACAGGAAGTGAAAACATATAGACTTTAAAATAGAATCTTATTAGGAAAAAGATGACATTAAATCTGTAGAAACTAAAAACACTAAAAATTTCATTAAAATACAACAAATTAAATAAAAAAATTCGATATTTTTTAAAATAATCAATGATAAAAGAATACGCGTTACTATCGCCTGTACAGTCCTATTTTGAGTACAGATTAATTAGCGTTGCATTAAGATTTTCTAAATGGATCAGCGAAGAAAAATAAGACTGAATTTTTTTTTAAAATTATTTAATATTTTATGATTTAATATATCAGAAATAAATAAGAGGCAATATCTATAGATAACTAAGGCAAAATAAGAGAACTTAAAAGTAAACGATACTAAAATGTATGCTAGATGTAATATAATTGTACAAAATAGTTTTTAAAAAAATAAAAAATAAGTGATAACAAAATTTAAAATAATTTCATACTTAAAAGATTTATAAAGATAAGAAAAGCCCTCACTGAGTTATCATTCAACTATTTAAGCATTAATCTTAAAGTTTACCAAATTATTCTAGTGACGTAATGAGACGCGGAAGATAGTGTCAGCATAACCAACTGACAATAATTTATTGCGATATTATTAATTATTAGTATTTAATATAATATTATTATTATATATTATGATATTATTAGTATTAATTATTATTAGATTAATAAAGGATTATTATTATATATATTATTATTATTATCTATTATTATTATTATTATTATTATAGTATTATTATATATATTATTATTAGGGTGAAACTAAGAATTACCGCATGGATATCTGAAAAATAGATAGATACAAGAAACCGATACATATATGGACGGCGAGAAATTTGTATGGAAATGAAAAAAAAAATTGTTTTTTATTTTTTTAATCTCCTATTTAAACAGGTTAGAAAAACCAATTAGAACAGGCGCATGAAATATGTTGAAAAGAGATTTATTTTTTTAACTAAAAGAATACCGCAGGGAAACCGCAAAGATGCAAGATCGGGCCGCGGCCTGCCTGGGACGACGGGTGATCTATCCCCCCTCGGGAGGGTCCCGGAACCCCGCTCTTTGGTATTGGGGAGGGTCTCCGCCCCTCCCCTACGGTTTGGGGGGAAAACGTCCCCCCCCCCCGTCCCACCGTCGCTTCGGCCAAAATATAATATTTACCTCAATAATGATTTAATGTATTTATATCTATCTATGTGAAATTGAGAATATATAAAAAAAAATCCCATTATACACACACGAGTCATACAGCGTGATTCCATATCTGAGTCATCAAGTTTATTAGTACTTCTAATATCGAGAGATTACATAGCAGGGTTACTTCTTATATGTGACTATATTAAGTGTAGTATATATGATTATAATTTAATAATAATTCTTATTATATTATTAATATGATTATAATATTATTTATTTATATATTAATATTATATATAAATAATATATTATAAGTATTATTATGTAATAATATATTTAATAAGAATATAATTGAAAGATTTCTTTCTTAAAACAATTAATATATATATAATTTTTAATCTAAATTAGAAGCAAAATAAAGCAACAATAAAGCCCAACTATCTTTAAATCCTCTACTTATTTAAAAATTAAGGTGACAGAATCTATAAAAAAAAGTCCATAAAATTATCATGCAATGTATCTAAGAATTGCCAAAAAAGATACTATTTAAATAACATATAGATCATTTGAGAAAGAAGTTTATAATTATCAGATTTAGTTCGCATTCTGACATAGAAGAAGGAAACATGTATTTTTTTTATTATTTATTATTTTTTTTTTTTTTTAGTATCGTAATTTTTTGTTAGAAATATCAAATATTCGCTCAATAACTAGACTCTTTACAAACACTGTATACTTTTTTTTTTTTTTTTTTTTTTTTTTTTTTTTTTTTTTTTTTTTCAATACATTAGCTTAATCCAAAGCACGTTTACTTATATACGATGGCGACAGCTTAGGGAGACTTTCAGTGCTAAAATACAGTTTTGAGCATAAACTCTATATCTTTATTTCTTCTTGTGGTAACAACTTTAACCTATTCTATATTATTTAAATTTTAGTTTATGTATCGATTGGTAATAGAATTATAAAAAACCTATATATAATATAAGAGATATATATGAATATATCTAATATAATAATATAAATATGAATAGATATATTTAGTGAGTAAAAAATATTTTATTAATAGAACTGGCAATTTCTTAATAAAGCATGTGCAATAAGTACTTGAAACGTAAAAACGATATAAAATGTTGCTGGAGATTATAAATAGGTTTCAAAATATGTATAGAAAAAATTATAGTTGAGATATAAAGTTTATTTTAACATATGTTTTCGTATTCATATGTAAAGATATAAAATAAGAAGCTCATCTCTTATACCAATTAATGGTATAATCTACATCATAGTTATTTTTAAGATAACACATAATTGTTTATTTTAATTTCTAGTGACTTTTTTTATAAGAATTTTGCTTTTTAAACAATCATATAGATAATTATAATATTAATATGTATAGATATTAATATATGATATCATTATATTATTATATATTAATTATATTGATTATATATATTTAATATGTGATTATTAAAATTATATTAATTATTATTATATTCGATTATGTGAAATAAAGAATTACCCTCAAGATAGATCTGACAATAATAGATCTGAGTTCTATCAAATAAAAATATACTAATTATAACATTAACAAAATAAAATAGACAGATTATAGAAAGAAAGATTTAAAGTTTAAATCAAATGAAGAATACACCAGGATAAACCGCAAAGATCAAAGAGTCGGAGGTTCTCTTATCGGCTCCTGGGGAACGACGGGTTGGATATGTCCCCCCTCCCGGGGAGGTCTACCGGAACTCCACGCTCTTTGTATTGGGTGTCACGGGGTTCTCCTGACCCTACCACTACGTATGGAAAACGATCCCCCCTTCATGTCCCACTTGTCGGCTCGATACCAATAAAATCAGTATAAAATTCTGATTATAATGTATAAATTTCAACTTTCCAGTATAACGATAATAAAAAAAATTGAAAGCAATTTTTTTTTCTTCATTACCCATTCATACGCTTGAAGGCCATATCTTTTGCAGTTTTGATATCATGTACTATAGTTTTCTAGAGATATATCATTATATCGTCGGTAACTTCATTACGTTGAGCCTTATATTATTAAAAATACTCTATTAATTTATTATTTATAATTATATTATTATTTATTATAATTATAAATATATATTATTATTCTTATTATATTATTATGATTAATATTATATTACTATATTAGCTATTATGATTATATTTATTATTATATTTATTATTATAAGAATTATTACATTATTATTATTTTATTATTTATATTATTTATTATTAATTTTAATTATTTAATTATGGTAACTAAAAATTATTGTAATAAATTATATATTTGAGCATAAAAAAAGCAATTTTCTTTCTTGAAATATCCAAAACATAATATAATTTATAAACTCAATAATATGATAATAATATCTATTTTTAACCCTCATGCTATTATACATCAACAAATGCCTGAAGAATATTTATATTTGCCGCTTAAAACATTAGGCATCGCCTGCTAATCTAAAAGGAATGGCCTAATAATTAATGTCTTAATATATACCAAATAAATATATATATTAAGTATATTATAATATATAACAATATTAAAATATAGAATATAAATATAGAATATCTCCTAGAATTATACGGAGTATCAGGTATACGGTGAGAGTATATATACTATAATAATTATAAATAATACATTATATATATTAGATATAAAGGTACCGATTGAGGGAATCTCTGACTCATCATATAGGATATATATATAGGATACTATAGGTATATAATAATATATTATATATAAATAATATATAACCTATTATATACAATTCGCAACATATAAAATTTTTGAGAGATAATATAAGCAATTACAGTAGATATAATCGGATATCAGCTATATATATATATGTGTCATCATTTCCATATAATAAGTAATTAATATAATATATATATTAATATGCAAAGATGTTTGTGCAAGAAACTATCATAACAAATATTGAAATTTCAAATTGGTCCTAAGTGGGAGTGAACCTTACCGTGGAGATGGTATCCAGTAGGACCTCAACCCCACGAGGGCAAAAAGAGAAAACCAATCATTTTAACCTCTGAGAGCAGCTCCAAGAGAGGAAGCGCGTGTTCTGACAACTTAACACTCCCGAGAGAGCCCCCCTGCCAACACTCGGTCAGGGGAAACCTGGTATAACCGGACATTATATAGATATTCAAAGATGTTTACAAATAAAGCCACAATCATTGAGACCACCAATTGATAGCAAATAAAGTTGCGTTTAATTGCAAAAACACTTTGAATCCTAGTAATCGTCCGTAAAAATACACAGAGTTGTCCCCTGAACGCGATGCTGGGGGGAGTCCAGATCGGAGTAAGCTGTGTCAAGACACGTCCTTGCTCTCTTGGGAGCTAATGCTTTCAGGAGTGATATAATGTAGGTGTCTTTTTGCCAAATCGTGGCTCGAGGTACCACACGAGTACTACTAAAGGGTAATAAGGTATAAACCAACTTAGGAAACATGAAATATTTATTATATATATTATAATATATATATATAATATAATATATAAAATATATATATATATAATTAATCTTATAAATGATATATAATATATTATAATATAATATTAAAAATAAAGTATATACTAATGAATATAATAATAGATATAATATATATATAAATATATATATATATATATTATATAATATTACTAAATAAATATATATCATATATAAATCATATCTAAATATTAATATAATTTAATATTAATAATATATTGATAAATATTATTAATTATATATAATAGTTAAATCAGTATAAATTATATATTTCATAACGTGATTACCAACATAGAAATACACCGCATCTAGCAAATAATAAATAAGTGTGTTGTAATGATATGAATAAAGGTATTTTGAGAACTTATCAATAACACCTATATAGTATACATAATATAATATATTAATATATTATAATAATAATATATAATAATATATAAATGACCTATATTATATATATTATAATATATATAGAAATAATTATATATATAATAATATAAATATATTAAATGGTTATATAGTTAAAAATATATATATAATATACTAATATATATAATAAGTAAAAGATATAATTATATATAATATATATTATATATAATAATATATTAAAATATATAAATAATGAAATATAATATATAATATATATATATATATATATATATATATATATATATGAGCGTGTATGTGTGTGTGAGCTAGCTCATATAGATGTGTGTTGGTAGCTGAAAGAGAAGTTATTGGTATATGCATTTTCAAAGGCTAAATTCTCATAGAAATTGCTCACTTGAAAGAAACATTTTCGAAACCACTGCTTTAGACACTGAAATTTACGTACTTTTCCCCTTTATTGAACATTTTTTTAAAAGAGGAATAAAGAAGGTCTCACACATTGAACATTTAATTGAATTTTCAACCCATATTTTAGGCAGCAAGGTTTAACGACAGGTGGGTCCTTTACATTCATAACTCAAAATAAATATATATTGTGTGTTTATATAATGTGCATTGTTGTGTAGCCAAGTAATTTTGTAGAAAACACGATAATAAGAAGCGAAATCTAAAAACTGTACCGCGTGCAGAGTATTTGCAAAAAAAGAAAAATTAAATTATGTAAGAATAATTACTAGACACCTAAGAAAAGGTCAAGTATAGAGTAAGTGTAAAATGGGTGTATCAGCCAGAAGCACGTGTAGACTGCCGGCCGCACGCGGCCACGGCGCCACACGCGCACAGCGCATATGACAAGCGGTTGTGTGAACTGAAAAGTTGCATTAATTATTGCTTGAAAAAAAAAATGAACGAAAAAAATAAGAACGTAGGAAATAAACAAAACTTGGTTTTCTTTGCTCAGAGCGCCGTGCCATAATTAATAAACTAATATTGTTACTTTATTATAAGATCAGTCACTCGCTTTATAACTAATAATATTTATACGCCACTCTATATAATATTTAACACATAAATAGTACTATAAGTTTTATATACTAATGATGTATTGCTTAAAAAATAGAGTTAACATAATATAATATATAAATTATTTTATAAAATAGTAAATTCAGAAGATATTCTTATAACCTATAGAATCATTATAACTATAATATATTAATATAATATAACTGTAACATAACTATCTACTTTTATATTTTATTTCCTAATATTAAATATGTTAAAAGAATATAAAAATCAGCATCAACATACCTTTTTATTGTTTATTTTAGAAAACTTTGGCTCCATTCAATCGATATTTTGGAAATTTTAAATCTTTATCAAATACTCTAGTTTAGAAAGTATTATTTCGTACATGGGCAAGTTCCTTAATTCGATCATATTTTCAATTAAAATTTAAAAATGACAAGTAGAAAAGCATAAGAGTGTAATAATAGTGATTGATGTTGGTATCCAATGGTTAACATATGCTTACGCTTCATACATAAATATAACTATATATATTAAAAAGTAACACTTTCATATCCCTTAAATCTTTAACTTTAATATAAATATAATATATAATATAATTATATTATATATAAATAATATATAATTATTATAATATCTTTATTTTACCCTCAACTTAATACACACAATATATATAATTTTATATATCTATCATATCAATAATTCTTAATATAGTATAATATATATTATAATTATCCATTATTATAATTCACATTTTATTATTTATGGTTTTATGAGTTTCTATCAACTCTTTCACTATTACAATCAACTCACTATTACTATCAATCATTTCACTATTACAGTCAACTCTTTCACTATTACTATCAACTCTTTTCGCTTCTTTACTGACTAAAACACGCAGGTAATTGCTTCCAATATGATGTGGATCCGGCACTACAAATTTATAAAATCAAAGTAGAATAATAAAAAAGTTTAGAAACGACATAACCCTGAGGAACACTAACCCGCAAAAATACTGATCATTCATAATTTCATATTCAATTATATTTAAGTGTGTTTAAGTAAGTATATATTTCAGACCCCTTTATACTACTTTATGCTCCTCTCGGCATAACACTACTTTTGGGTTTTTTAGCTAGAAATTTTAAATTTGAAGTAAGATTTCGTCATATTTTCTCCAAATGTTTTATACATGTTATTTTGTTTAGTTTTATATTGAATATTTTTATAAAAACTGATTTTGCAATTATGTCGAAATTGGATTATTTGTAATTGGCACATAACACTCTAATTTCATTAGTGCCTCGCGTTAAAAACCATAAGCACTGATTATGATCATGCTAATAGTAATTGAAGTATGAATGTATAGCAAACTTCCAAGGACTCGTATACTCATATCTACACAATATCATAAGCAACATCTGCCGATCATTAGAGCATTCACGAAGGAGATTTAGATTACAAGAAAAGCAGGCCCAAGAGGAGGCAAGTTGATCAAATGAACCTTCCAGATAATATCTGATTAAAGTTGAATTTCTTATGGGCTCTTCTCTGTAATTTACTATTTTGAAGAAGATTGAAGATATTATGAGTGTTAATAATAGTAGAGGTAGATTAGGAGATCAAGGATTATATAGTTTTAAGATGGATTCAAGTAAAATAAAATAAACAAAAAAATGCCCGCTAAACTTAGTTGATCCATATTTGATATGTTCTGTTAATTTTTTTTTTTAAATTTTGACTATTTGCGTCACCTCTTTATTATTATTCTCTATAGTAGGTTTAATGAAAAGTAATAAAAAATATGATAAAGTGTTAAATAATGTGTTTAAAGAGTATACAAACTATATATGATCCAAGCACGGCTTTTAGCTCAAATTAGTCCCAGAGGCTATGATCGAAGTAATTACAGTAAATATTGAGTAATTCAAATGATATATAAAAAGGGTAATTAAAGTTCTTAATAAATTGAGATTTAAATATATAACGTCTCTAAAAGCAAGGTAGTGTAGTTTGATCTCAATGCAAACATCTACTGTATACACTCAAAGTTGTTCAAGACCTTGAAAGAATCTGAATGAAAAAATGAATAGTGATGGATAGTAGGATCAATTTGATCTTTCTAGTAGGGTAAGATAGTTATATTAAAAAAAATATTATTATAAACTTTTGTTATTTTATTTCTTATCTGTGTGCAAAATATAACACTCTACTTTGACTATCGTTCCAAAAGATTTTTTTCCTCTTTACTTTATAAAAAATTTTTAAATTTTTAGAAAGTTTGAAAACTTAGTAATGCGAAACTCTTTCTAAATTTATCTCACATTTTTACACCTACCCTACACGTATATTCTTAAAAATTTGATGGTGAGTAAAATTTATATGCTGTGGAACTTAATCTAAAGCTATTACTTGACAACGGGTCTATTATTTTTTGCCACCTATGGTATATGAGTCCACTCAACATTACACATTGCGTATCATATATTCTTGCCATCAAGTTTATACGTGAAAAAAAAGAAAAAAATTCCTCAGTATATATCGACTCAAGTTAAATAATTGCTATACACAGCTTTTTTGATAATGCTCATATATACCACACCTGTTCTTATATGATAACTAAATATAATAAGTATAATAATAGTACTCCATAATAAATGGTAATAAATATAAATTCCTAAATAATATATATATATATATATATAAGGTATTATATAAATTATATTATAATATATTACATTACATATAAAAGATTATGTATATATTACCTAATATTATATATAAGATTAATAGAGATTTCTATTATAGTATATATATCTTTTCTTTCTTTCTTCATCTCCTTTTTTCCCCAAGGACTGGGCAGGTAAGTGTCTCTTGCTCACTTATTTCTCTGATCTGTAGTCATATTGCATATCTTTTGAAAAAAGATCAAAAAAAGAAAGAAACGAAAAAAACTGAAATGTTAATAGCAAGAAGAAAAATAAAGGAAGGAAAAATAAGGAAAAAAATGAAAGGTGAAAACAAGAAAAAAGGAGTGGAGGACAAGGTAAATTAAGGAAAACCTTTCTCCACAAACTTTATCGACACAAATACACAACCACGTTTCTTTACAGCTTCTCTCGATAAAGTGCAGATTGCGGATATAGTCCCCCATTGTTCCATCCCACATAATCACTAAATATAAGAACTCTCTTTAAACCGCAGCCTATTACTCCTGTATCTAAAATTGCTATCTCTCCTGCGTAACCTACCTCACCATACCTATAATTGTGAGGAAAATCAAAACAAGCTATACTGTTTCACAGACTCAGAAACCACTTCTCACATAGAAGCTTCTTCATACAGCACAAAGGCCTTCGACCACCGCAACGGAACGACCCTTTCACTTTCACTTTCTGGATTCTACACACACTCACAATAGTTCCTATTGTCAATGATATTACACGGACGTCGGTTCCAACTCTCCCTTGGCTCATCTCAAGGATCTACAATAATCTAAGGTGCCGTGGTCCACAAACACAGCATTTCTCTACTCCCCACTCTCACTGACCAATCAAAAACCCCTACGACTCCAATCAATTCACAATCCTTTCCCTATGTTATCCCTTGGCACACCTATTCTATTCTCGTCCTCTTCTGATCCCAAACTAACTCACAATTTTATTAATTCTCCTTCATCCATTTTCCAAGTAAACATCTCGTATCACTGAATCACCTCGAACTCTAAAATCCACCTATTTCCATTTATCAAGGGTTATATACATCCAAGATTTTACTTATAATTTCTCTTCCATGATATCCCCCATCACATTCACACTGTCTTCGAGATTCTCGTAATTAAGACACGTAATCGCCTGTTCCTACCTGCAACTCCCCCACCCACACCCACTTTCTGGCCACCTTACAATCATCTACCTAAGATTCATCAATCTACCTTTGGTTGACCGCTATCAAACCACAAAAGAAACGCGACTCTATCATTATTATTTCATCTCTTAGTACCCCCGAACCACAAACACAATGACATCATACCTTACCAAAGAACATGCATAGATTCCCAGAAATATGAATCTTCCAAACATACTTTCAATCTTTTCTCCTCAAATTACCCTATTCTCTACTACACCCACCATTGCACCATACAACTTCTAAGTGCGTTCATTCCTCATTTTATCAATTCTTTCTTCACACTCCTAGGATTGTCCAATTCTTGAAAACATCTATTGAAGAAACTTTATAGATCAGTTACTTCTTATTCCACAGACCAACTATCTCGACTACCAATACAAATTAACACACAACCGTGAACACATATCCCTCGATCGTAAGGACAACCTAGCGCACTCAAAGAACTTATAGTCCTTGTTACATTTCGGAATAGACACCAACAATTTAAACGTGCACCAACAAAACCTCTGGCCCATTCACAAACGTTGTCCTTACTACACACTGCATCATCCGTTTCCCTTCTCATATTCAACACATATCCTAAATATTTTAAACCTCAAGACACTTTGTTCCAGGGTCTTTGATCGTCTGACTCATCTATACATAAAACTTCACACTGAGGACTGTCCTCACTCACAACCATTAAACCTTACTCTTATATTTTACGTTTACATTTACTTTCAAACACATCCTTTTTACACAGCGGAAGTACAGAGGCCACCCACCGTGACCAAAAATCTCTTAAAACCAATGCTTTCTCAAAAACTCAACTTCTTCAGGATTCACCACACAAAACCAAATCATCGCGCATATAAGGATCATATAATTGAGATAAGTAGAGCACCCTCCACTTCAATTCTCCATCATTCTACCATTCATTCTAACACCATTCCTGCCATCCCCACCTCTTAATTCTTTCATAACCCCATCCATATCAACAAATTGATAACCAAGGAAGACCAACAAAACATTGAGCTTACTGTTATTAATCAGCAGAAGTGATAAATTTCACTCTGCAAGCCTTCCGGAGTAAAAGGTTGCCAAGTAGTTCAAGTGCAACCCATATTCTGTGCGCTTACTATCTCGGATAGAACACCGCTTCGAACTTATATATATTATATATATAGAATATCCACAATGTAGCCTTGCTATGATATTATGATTATAATTTTGTTATATTAAGATATTAAACATTACCCATTTGGAATAAGTTTATATATATATATGAATATATTATATATACGCGTATATATATAATATTAAATATATAGATATAGTAAGCGATTTGGACTATTTTTTTTGAAAATAATAGTCAATTTATGCCTGTATAAGGATAATTGGGAGAAGTACCTACGCTATAGTAAAAAAAAAGTATTATATAACATACAATAGGTGATAAATAGGAGTAATTAGTAATATAGAAAAAAATTTGTATATAATATATGTGTCAAATAAACATTTCACCGGAAGTACACTTGACGCCTCTCTCTGTTTCGCAAATTAAAAGGTAGTATATGATTGATAATACACTAAATATTGGCAATTAAACTATTCATTCAGAAGTATACTAATAGTACCATAGTTTAAACTAAATTTGCGCTTGTAAAGTTCTGAGTAGGGAGATGATGTACTGAATTAACAATAATCAATTTTCCAGTAATCTCAAAATAGCTCATATAAATTTATAAAGAGGAGATGATCCATAAACTGTGATGTATTATGCCATTACATGGCACAGGACATAGACCCAAATTATAAGGATCACTTGTTAAGCGTCTAAGAGCTTTTAATAGTTTACGAAGGCATATCGGGTGCATTAAGGTTATAACCAGGATGTTGGGAAAATGGGAGCACACGAGCCATTCTATTATTGTATTAACAAAATTAGGCCTCTACTGTTTATTGCCTGCCAACGACTCAGTTGAAATGAGTTTGCATGCAGGACATCGTTCAAAATATAATCCAGTGTGTGTGGTTAACCGCGAGAATATTGTTAAGAAGTGGTTACATAAGATTTGCAGATTATGCGAGCCCCTCCCCTTAATTTCTTCAGGGACTGTTCAACTGTTGCTGTTTTATAAAGCCAAAATGTTTTCAGATGGTGACCCCACTGAGAAAGATAATCCAAAGAATTGCTTAGGTCTGGAAGGACCGCGCAAAAAAGAGGGCCAAAGGTATAAGCTACCTCCTCGACATATCCAACGGCTTTATATACGATTCATGTCTTGCCGACATTATAAGTGTTTCCAGATAGTTACGTAGCAAATCCTCTAACAGACTTGAAATTGAGCTGAAAGTCGCGCCGTTCACCGTGCATTTTGAAAGACCAATTTTCGATCTGCCTTAATTGATAATGGGGACGTCTCCAAGCAGTTAACCCATTGTAGGCAAGTCATGTTCAAAGAACATTGGCGATAAAAATCGTTTCTCCCCTTCAGTAACGCTCTCCCTGGGTAAATACAAAAAAAAAAATAAAAAATGCGAAGTACGGGGGAGGGGTGGATTACAATAAAATGGACCTATCAACCCCGAAAAATGGTACAACGGCGCCAAACAATTTTATACACACCGACCACCACATTACAGTTAAAATTGAGAAAACTGGTTGTTGATGGCACGTGCTTAATATTTCTATTCAACTTAATAATTTATTGGATTCTATTATGTAAGAGTCTACCATCGTATACATCTTATGGTGTCATAGGGTTTCTTCCATCCACCACCCAAATATTGTGATTGTTTGTATATGTAGTCTTAGATAAAGGAGTTCTCGTCTTATGTCTGAGTCCTCAACTCCTTGGACAACAAATTGACTCTCATCACGCCCCACCTCCATACCAAGTTATACGTCTATTTTGGGGACAATAACTTTCAAAAGTAGACCAAAAAGTATAGATATAACCATAAAATATAACAAAAAAATAAACCTTTTTTTACATTGATTACATTCAAGAATTAAAATACATAATTGATTTTAATGGTATCTTAATTTTGTGGATGAAAAGAAAAAAATGTTTAACATTTTTCAAACAAACTTGAACAATTTATTTCTTTAAACCTATTGCCAAGAAACATTGAATAACGATGGTATTCGACATGCATATAGTAGTATGAGTCCAATTAGCCGAATATTATAACTGTCATGCATCTCTCAATTACATATTAACGACCGCGAATATGGATTCTCTTACTCTGATTTCGACCTGGCACCCAAAAAAAGAATCATGAGGAAAAGTGGAAGGGTATGTTGAAAAAACCTCCTAAATGAGTAACCTAAAAAGGTACCAAGTAAAGTGTGTTACCGTTTCTTATTTAGTGTTGAGTCTACGTAAATCTTTCTAGAGCTAACATCTTAATAATTTTCCATCCATATTCTGAAAAGTCTGTGGAGTACGGCATAACTACTCATTCGTTCGACTATCAAATTTCCTGTTGAGTTACATCAAAAGGATTAGAGTTTTCTCTCAAATATATCTTCCCTGGACCCAACTGCAAGCAGCTTACTAGCAAGTTATTGAATGAACTAACAGCTCCACGTGGCTCACTCAGCCTCACGCTCGAACAATCAAAACACAAATGAACGTACACGGTTTGTAACTGAGCCCACATGGTCAATGATCTTAATGTAGTTGTATGTAGCAATCTTTCTTGTGTGTTATAAGTACCCGGATGATTATTGTTATTTTTAAATTGGTTACTTGTCCTGTGTACGGAGAGCCACACTGTTTCCACTGTCTACGCGTCAAGTTCTGTTGTTATAAAAGAGAACAGAAACGATCTGCGCACATCTTTCCATTTAAGTGCGAACGAATTTCTGTGAGAGAGTTCGAATACGCCTGCTGCAGATGAGGTGTGTGCGTCTCCGCCTAGTATCATACAAATTTTAAGCTCAGAGATATTTTTTATTTACAAACTTCTGTTTCTCTAAAAGACCTTTATCTGTATTTTTTGTATGGAGACATGGCTAAGAGTTATGATATTACTTAAGTATGATGTGCTGATGGGACTCATGCCGTATGGATAGAATAAGTAGGGGAGAAGATCGAGAATTAAGAATAGAATTAGATGGTACTGCAGGAAGGATTATCAGAAAGATGTAGAGTATTATCTTTGTGTTTACTTCAATATAGGAGGATATTTCTGCTTCGACTGACGATGTGCTAACCTATGGTAACATAATGCTATAAAATGAAAACATTACGCGTGTGATTTGTTTAGTCTCGGTGCTTCGTGACAATCTTAAGATTCTTACCGCCTCCCAGTAGGATGTACAAATTTAAAACCTCCCGTCCATACGCCCGGCCTCCTTGAGGACTCCTTTCCGTAACCCTGCTAATAGTAATTGTTAGTCCTCTGTCTCCTAGACATATTTCTAAAGCACGTAGGGAATAATCAATTTTACCCTCTAATCATATAATTTTTGTTGTTCATATTTAAAAATATTGATATGTGAAGTATTTGTCAAATCCTTCCTTAAACAGGTATAAATTGAGGTGTGACAGAATAAAGGACTATGTAGAAGACACCAGACACCTTTGGATGTTTTATATATATAATTAGAGGCCCAAGAAGAAAGACTAGCAATAATCGTTCGATATAATCTGCTATAGCCCAGATAGAGTATCTCTGGAGGTTACTTTAGAGGTCACACTGACTTCACTCTCAATCTTCGTTACCCCTTTCAACTCATTGACCTATTAAACTTGGAGTAAGCCATTAAACCCTGTGAAGCCTGACTGATCGGGAAGTCGTCCACATACAGGCCATACAAATGTAATTCACTTATCCGCTTTCCAAGCAGAATAATAGTTTTTCGAGAGGGGTGCCGAATACCACGGTTGTAGTGGACTTATCGACGAAAAAGATGGATAAACTTAATAACGCATTCTCTCTCTTAATCAGGCAGATACTTCAAAGCGATGACTGGATGCAATACCTGAAGGCAATTAAGAGGACTTCTGTATTAATTAATGGACCTCTTACCTCTACCAAAATAGAGTTGCTCTTCTAACTGTGTTTATTCTCTATGTGCATTTGTGGGTGAATTGTCTCATAAAAGTCACGATAAAAACATATTCAAGATCTTAAATGCAGTTGATCTAAGATTATTATTTGGTTGGATTACAAAAAGCTCCGCAGCATTTTAATATATTAATACTAATGAGCTATATTGAGTAAATTAATAATATATAATAATATTAAATTAGATAGATAAAAAAATCCGAAATTAAGAATTGATTTTTATTAAATAAAGAATTTTGTATTATTCAACATATATATATAGTGATATTTTAATTAATTTCATCCACCATTTCAAAAGTTTTATTACCTGATACTTATAAGTGTTAATACCTAAGGATACATTTAAAATCTTTGAGGTTTTTAGCAGTTACATTAGAATTACAGAATAAATAAAAGAATTAATACTTTAGTTTATCAGACCAAGTATAATTGATATTCTTTCCCGAGCGTAATTTCGAATATCTTGAAGATTTCTCGGAGCAAAAAAAAGTTGCAGACGGGAAATAACGCCTCAAAGCTAATTCACATTTTAGAATTAAATATCTTCTTCTCCTGGAAATTATTTTATCAATTAGATACAGTATTTTAAAAGAAATATTAACATAATAGTATATATACACCTGCATATTAACAAATGAGATGAGAATATAGTGATTACGAATTTAGGAAATATAAGATCATTCAAGAAACTTTGATATATAATTATTATCATTATTAGATTTTGATAAGTAATTAACTGATTACCACAATCTACTTGATGTTATATAGATTATATATAATATAATTATAATCTAATATTATATATTATATATAAATAGTAGTTATATATTATTATAATAAAATATTAATATATTAATATAATAATATATAATAAATTATTTTATATATATATAATATATAATTTATATATATATATTCCCTTTGTCTTTAACTTTCTTTTTCAATTCAAAAAGAGGTTGATTGACGGAGGCCATTGTATAAGTCGTTTATCGCTACATAGCATCGTGAATATTAAGAAATAAAGCTAATCAGTGGGAGGGTATGATAACATTTATGACAATATGTATTAAACGGATATTGGCTATTGAAGTATCCGCAATTCCACTCTTACTGTTACTCCTATATTTAATTATTAAGTTGAAAATGTTATTCATGTTCAACAATGCCGACACGAGATTATCCAGTATACCAGCATAGAAGCTTCATGGGGACTGAGGCGAGGACGGAGCGCCTCCGACTATGGTAAATCGTCAATTGATATGGCGTTTCAGCCCTTGTGCCAACCCAGGATGTGAGCTCCAAGAGCCACAACATGGCCCCATATCAGATAAAAGGCGTTACCCCCGCTAATATATCTCTATTACCTTCGTGCAATGCACCTTTATTCTCGTACTCACGCACCAATACTCTTAGATCCAATAGACACTCACTTTCTCTCCTTCCAGAAGCATTCGTTTTTCATACCGACTCTTATATTACCCTACTTTCCTTTTCTGGGATAACAGTATTCAACTTATCGGTGGCCCAATAAGTATCAGTCTCGGTGTTTCGGGTTCCTCCTAAACACACTCTCCAGATTATGTAGATTTCGCTTTCGGTTCGAATACTGCACTTTGCTACTCTGAGCTATATATTAACCAACAATAATCATATCAGCTTATTAACACGCTCCACGTCATCACACGACTATTAAAAGCATTTAAGAACACTCTTTCAATTTTATTTATTACTTCTCTCATTTAACCCCTTTTTTCACAATACCACAACAATCTCTCATATATATACGTGTCTATTCCTCATTTTAATTTAATTCTTTTTTCACTAATTTAAGCATACGTTCATTCCTTAAAATTTCTCTCAAATAGTTTTAACTTAAAACAAATAGTTTTATTCCTAGGACCATTAAGTATCTCACTCATTTAATCTAAATATAACTTAAGCTTGGGGTCAACAACATAGCGCCTATCATGTTAAGACCGCCAGTGAGCGCGCTGCTCTCTCGCGACTCCTAGGCACTAGTCCAAGGTTATTGATACAGTTACAATCGTTATATAAATCGATTTGAATTGCCACAGAGTTCTTAAGGTAAGGATTAGAAAACGAAACTGTGGACGAAATGGAACTCTTCTCCGAATCTTCTTACTTCCCGTATATACTTTTCTCCTCCACTACACTCTGCACATCCGTTCCCTTCTCATTACCAACACTTTATTATCACCGGGCCCTAAGAAATATTTAGACATGGAGGATCACTTCTCTATGAGGATGTTCCAGCTGTCACCACATCAAAACTACTCTTACACTCTCAACATCTGAAGGTTCGTACCATCAGCGTCTCCCACACCCAACCCATAACCTTTACTTGGGGTTCTATCTTCCACCACGAGCTACATCTCAATACTGAATATTTCAAACCCGTCTACTTCACTAGTTAATTACACCATACACCTTTGATTTGAATGTTGCTGCGCAGATATCAGATAGCCCAGATGGCTCGTCTCAGTGTTCTCTCTACACATCTCACCTCCTTCTCGCTCAAATTAAACCTCTCTCTTTAGATTGCACCACCATACAGAAGCCAGCATAATACTTGGCCATCTAAGTAAAGTAGTGAATAGGTATCCAATGATACCGCTGAATCACATTCTCGCAATTCATCTCTGTCATTGTCTCTCAAATATCATCTTTAATACCATTTCTTGTGCGCAACCCCCATCCATCTCAATCTCTAATTTCATAAACCTACCGCTCCTCTTTGTATATTTGTTTATTACATAATTGCTTTAAAACTTATTTTTTTTGAAAAAATAATTAGATGACCGAGAGTGGAGTACTTAACACCAACCCTGTCTCACTCCTCGCTTATATGTGTTAAACTTCTATATTAATACCCATATCACTTATGACACCATTTATATTTTACACACGCATATACAAGTAAACTGCACTATTTTGTGCCATCTCTAGTGCCGTTATCATTCATTTCGCTATAAGATTAAATTTTCAAACTGCTTATTTTTCTCAATAACTGCTTACCAGAACCAAGTGTAAAACTTGATATCAATATAGTATCTCGAACTACGAAAACAACTTCTACATAAATCTTATTTGTCGTGAGGACCTTTACAATGGTCTCATCATCACATTTCTTGTGATTTTTGATGTATTTGTTCTTCTATAATTAACTGTACATCCTGTTTCTATGATATTATCGTGGTTACCTTGTTAGAGCTTATATGTTCTCTATTACAACCTTAAATAACAGATTTATTTTTGGTTTTTTAGTTTCTTCTCCCCTCTATTATTTTACTTCACAATGAAGAAGGTGGCTGTTTTATCATATACTGAATATGAGAAAAGGAAATATATTATATGTGAGTGTGGCCGCTCTACCTCGTGTACCAAAACTCGCTAAGACGCACCTTGTTTTGTTTAGTTCTACGCGACATTCATTACTCACGCTAATACGAACACAATGCGAAGAAATGGTCACTCGCAACGGGCACTCTTCTCCGACAACGTCTACTTCCTCAGGGCATCGATATACGCATAATATCACCCAAGATGACAGAGGCAATACTCTATAACTTATTTGTTCCCCGTGACTATAGTTTCCGGGCTGGAAAAACAAGTTGCACCCTCGTATCTGAACCCTCTGTGTATCTCAATTACCTGTTCTTACAACATTATCCTAGTCCAGAGAGCGTCAGAGCTCTCCAACTATATTCCGCTGCGTGCACTCCCTATATCCCTTGGAAACATCCCAATATATAATCAGTCCCAATATATACATCGCGCAATTTAATGATGATTTTGTACCACTACAAAATCCTATACCACATACCAGCTCAACCCCAAAGAGATAATCCAGTCACGCTCCACTAATCGTCCAGACTATCATACGTTTGTCTCTTCCATTTCTATTCTACTATCGCTATTTCACCCTATATTTATACAAGTGTATTTTTCTATATACATATACTTACACTTGTAGGCAGATTTAGCCGCTATATTTCCTTCATAACAATCCCTCAGAGAGAGAAGAACAATATTTATCTCGAGTCATGTAGTTTGACCTCTCGTCTCAGCTAAATTACTTCTCCCTCTTGTAATAAAGGTCAACATAGCCCGAAGTACCTGATTTGTCCTGTTCCTTCCTTTCTGTGATGAATTCTGTGTATTATTAGTGGGACACAATCCACCACTGCACCACTTAGTTTCCATTATTCCTTCGTGGTTCATTGCGTGCCATGCCATTTCACTTATGAGAATCATAGAACAGAGAAGCCTCTTCTTCTCTCTGGTTACTTCCCCATCGCACTTCCTTCCACTCCTCATGACTTCAGTCGCTCCCAGTTGGTTAGGCTATGGCTCCTCAGTTTACACAATGAAATTAAAATGCCAAAAAAGTACGTATCATCCCTTGTCCATAGTGAAATTGTGTTAATAGTAAAATATATATCTGAACAAGTGTGAGAGTTGCTGCACTTATATTGCATTCTTTAACTCTCTTTCTAATATTGTAGACTTTTCCGTTTCCCAGGAAGTGTATCCATTTCCCTGGCTCTAGGGATAATGTCGCCTATCCCCCCACTCTCATTTCGTGACTACTCTTTCTCCAAATTTGCTTTATGTGGAATGTGTACCACTTCTTGTGTTTTCTTCCCCTAGGTATGGTCACCGATGAAAGAATTATATTTGATGAGGATATTTCGTTTTTTTCATCTTATGGCCGAATTATGTTGTGATTTAGAATAATAGAGAAAGAATACAGTTGAGTTAATATCAATTGAAACGATGTCTCATAGTTGACTGGTATTTGTGAATATATATGTAGATTAAGAGTAAGGAAGTTAAGTAGATGTCCAACCCGCTCAGTCGTGGTGTACGCGTAGCGCCTTTTTCGTGAGGTGTGTGAAATTATGTTGGATGGTTTGCAATTGAAACAAGTATATATCAGAGTTTAAATATTTAGGCCATATATTTGGAGAAAAGGGAACGGATGAAGCAGAGGGTAGTAGGAAATGTGAATGGTAGTGATTAAATAAGCTAGACCCCTATCTAAATGAAGAAAACTGACTTAATAATTACCTTGATATTCATTGATGCAATACTGTATGGTTCAATTTATTATACTACGAAAGTGCATCAAATATGGCCAAAAATAATAACCCTTTCCCAGTAACTTAAGATTAAGTTCCATTCACTCTCTCTCTCTCTCTCTCTTTTCTCAGTTACTTTCAGTTGAACTTTGAAGTACTTCATATACACTCGAAGGAGTTATTACCTAGATTATTCATTTTTATATATCTATTACTTAAATATTTAATTAAATTACTTATAAGGCTATACTCAAAAGCCGTGGATTCTTTACACTTTATATTAACTTTTCATTAATACCCTAAGAAGAATATATAATAAACTAATTAGTTTTCACCAAAAATTAAAAAAAAAATACAGAACCTATCAACTATGACTACTAGTTTAAGCAATTTTTATTTCTTGAACCTTAACTTACCTTGATCTCCTAAACATCTACTATTATTAACATCACTATCTCTAAGTAAAACAGAAAAGAGCATAAGATCAATTAATCAGATATGAAGGTGGCTCTTGTAATTAAATCCTTAGTGAATGCAAAGGGACGAAGTCTTGAGTGCACTATGGTTTTGCATGAGGGTATGTTACCGGTGTTATGCATAGTAGTGAAACTATGATATGAAATAAGAGATATAGATTTAAGGTGCGACCTGTTTAGATGAGTAATCTTAGGAGTGTGTTAGATTTGAGAAGAATTGATAAAATGAGGAATGCACTTGATAGAGAGTTGTGTGGTGTGAAAAAGGCATAAATAAAAGAATTTAATGAAGTGTATATTAAGACAGTTTCGTCATATGGAAAGGATGGATGTTAAGTCGATTTGTTTAAGGGGATATATAGTGGTGAGCGTTGTAAGTGAGAGTGTGCGACGAAGCATGTTTTACCAGGGGATTTTACTTTAACTTTGACAGAGCCTATAAAATTAGCTATGACTCCTTTGAGACCCTTACGTTATCCCAAAATTGTGAAACTACTACTAAGTAGTTTAAAAAAAATAAACCTTATAATTGTAAGAGTAAATTACCTTTGTATCCCAGTCAGAACTATAAGATATTCGTCTATAGGAGGGTAGGTTGGAAGACGGGACTGAATTAACTACTACAACTAACTTCAGTCCAGACAAGATTACACAGCTATTAGAGAAAATAGAAAGAAAACACACACACAGTGAAAGTCATTCAAAGAATCAAAAGGGATGATTAAAACACAACCTTCTTTAAAATTCTTTTATTGATGTATGATATTATGTACAAGCCTGATACTGAACAGGCTATGGTTCCGTAAGATTGGAACAAGACAATTCGGGTTTTAGAAAAAGCAATCGTAAGCTTGAAAGTCAAACAGGAAATCCAACATGATTCCGATTTGCTGTGTTGGGTGTGCAGAGGTATTCTATGTTATTTGAAACGCCATAAACTTTAAATGGATTACTAAAGTTTATTCTTGAAGTTCTATATTGGTTTCGGATATATCTGGTTAGTATAAGTCAATAAGTGAAGAAGGTCTATAAAGAGCTCCAGGCTCTGTGTTTCTGGCTTTTAAAGCCTGAGATGAATATATCTGGTCTTAGCCCAGAAATTAAATTCTCGTTTTTCGTCCATGTTGGGAATATTATCTTCTTAACCCGGGGATGGAAGTCTCTGAGCTTACCCCAACAATGGAATTTTCTGGCTTAGCCCAGGAATGGAATTTTCTGATTCTAGTCTGGGGATGAAAGTCTGTAATAAAATATTTATTATTACAGGAATCATTTTTTAGGTATTAATTTCACTATTCAGATACACTATTATTAATTTAATTCAGTTTATATTTTAACTAATATTTTATTAAGGCACTGGCCCTCTTTTACTTAAAGAACTTATGTAGAGTTTTTGAAAACTTCTTCCTGAATAATCGACTTCTAATAACTATGCACTATCATAAAAAAAATGGATATAAAAATATTACAATGCATTCGACTTGAAGCTTATCAACGTTAATCTAAATTTAATTAGGGGCTAAACGGGTCACCTACAGGGTTGCGGGAATCAACCGACTGGAGACTGAAGAAAAAGTGGGATTGAGTCAATAAAAGGATGCCTCTGATAGAAAGGAATGTGCATAATAGGAATGAAATGCAGGGATTTGGTGATTGGGTATAGTTGTGGACTTGGCCTAGTGTTACTTCTTAACCGGGCTTACTTCACCACGTTTGACATTTCCATTACCGCACCCATACCATTTCGATTTATGTAAACATTCTTAACTTTTCCCTACGATTACCATTGTTATGGGTCCTTCGCTAGAACATCCACATACCTTCTTTTTTGTGTCACGTGTAGAGCTAATACCAATCTCTTTAGGTAGTTTTTGACTTCGCTCCGGACGGGGCGAAGAATTCTGCGACTTCAGTTCAAGTGGTGGGTTTTCCAATGATATGGGTGTGGAATCAGGATTTTTTGAAGAAAGTATATTCAATTCCGTACATGTAAAACAGGAACTCTTTCTAAAATTACCTACTCTCAAATAAGGACTTTCTCCGTTACGTGGTACTCAACCCTACTTCATACCCATTGATGTGGAATGTGAACTCTGGTGAGTTATTGAATAGTTTCTGACGTCATTTAATTATGAATTATTAGTTTACTTATTTCAATATTTTCATTTTAAATTATTTAATTACTTATTCACTTTATTTATTTCAATTTTCCATTAATACAACTCTTTATCTTCATCACTTAATATTCACTCTCCAAATGCTCACTCTCACTCCTTTATCTCAACACTAAAAGTCTTATTTTTAACCATCTTTCAATTTAACCATTACAATTATTTCATAAAGAGTAATAAATCTAATTTAAGGATTTTGTTATTACTGTTTTTTGTTGCTTTGCAACTATTAATTTTGCTATATATCTCTATATCTTCCTCGAATAGGTTTGTATATTTACCTATTTATATTGCTCATATTTTCACCGGCTATAAATTCGTCGCTAACACCTCAGATCCTCCGTCATCTAGAAATTTTGTGCTATAATTCACATATAATCATATCATCTCTTTATTCCAAACACTCACTTCAGGCTCAACAACCAAACAAAAGATGTCACTTGATATATCAGTTTTTAATTAAACTATACTTTTTTATTTATTATACAAGACTTCCTCTGCATTTTAATATACCCTCTACTTCTTACATATAATAACGACCAACTTTTTGACTAGAAATTAATAATTAGATCATATATGAGACTTAGAAATTATTTTTTTCTTCTTGATGTTATAACAGGTGAACATTAATGTTAGATAACTCGGTTTTGTGAAATATTACTACACAAACCTTATAAGCGCTCTCCTCTGTGCTTCTATATCTAAGCTGAAGAAATATAAATTACTAGTATCATAAACACTATAGATGCGCAGGTTCTTGTAAATTGGGATAAAATTCCTCAATAACTCTAAATATAATTAAGCCAAAAGTGCTTCTCATCTACCCACTGTTATAGCGCACCGCGGTCACATAACTCGCGAATAAGAACTATTTTTCTGTTTGACTTTCATAAACTCTCTCCTTTTTTTTTAATCACCTATCCAACATTCAAAACTCGTTTGAATTTGCATCCCGCTATACCACTCAAATTTTCTTGTACAATAAAAAGGCAATATCTGGTATAATAAAAAGCTTACAATGTTTGTTAATACTATCACCCACTTCCATTCAACTATGAGATTACAGACTTACCATATATCTCCACAGGTCATGAGAAATATTTATATTAGTAAATATGCCCCTCACATCAATCATAACAATAACTAACGTTTTTTAACTTTCTTCTTTTTTCATCTGTTCTCTCTGCCTTAGATTGACTCTCTCAAGGGAGTCCCACCAATCGCAATAACAATATATATCTTATAATAATATTCAATGTTTAAATCTTATATAATATAATTAATATGAGTATTTTATAAGTGAAGCTTTTGCTCTCAATAGGCACAACATTCAACACGCCACTCAGAAATAGCAAAGCAATTTTATCAGCTCAATTAGAAGTGTGCCTGTTTGTATCTCATCACAGATTCAACTCTCCGACTACATCCAACCCAATAATATATAGGCAATGAATACCGTCTCCTTTCTCCTATCTCAAGCTCGATCGTCGATATACCATATGCTCATACAAATACTCAAGCACTCATCTCCACATTTACCTACATCTCCATACCCACTCCTAAATTCTCAAGGCATGCTCTTGTCGAACTTGTTTCCCGATATTTATTCTATCTATTCTTCGTGTTTTCTCTCAGGAGTCTGACACTAAGCAAGTTTGCTAAAATATTTGTTAAGCCTCAGAATTTGTCTATTAATTGCTTAAAATTCAAAGTATCCATTCCCACTGTTTTCTCCAGTTTCTTCTTTTCCTATCAATCATAAGGCCTAACCTTATATTATATAATATTCACTTCTACTCACTCACACTTCGTAAATTTTAGTTTTAAAAGATGATTATAATAGTCCTCCTTTGCAACACATATTCTCAGTAAACTCCATTCTACGATTCGTTACGTAAAATTTTCGTACCGAAGATATATAAGTTAAGATAGGCCTACATAGTGATTATTTATACTGGTGAGCCTATAGATTCATACATCACCTGCTACTCACCCGTAAGTAGGCTCATGTAATATTTGCATTCCTAGGTAATCATGGCAAGAAATAGATGGTAGTGGCAGCAGTAGTATATAAAATAACAAAAAAAAACAAAGTGTAATCTATTAAAATAAAGTTTCTAAGAAAAATATTTGCCTTCATTCAAGCGATAGTATAAGATATCTAAGAGTTTTTTATTTAAAACAAATATAAACTATATATATCATAAATAAATAATAATTAAATATAACCCAGTGGCATTTTTGTTTAATTGCCAAAATTATATAATATTTTTTTTATAAATTGCTCATAGTTTGCTCTTTAAAAAAATTTCATACACGTATTTATAATATGTCCAGCCAGAATTATAATATAAGGTATCAGTAGTCGTATATTACAGAAGTCGATACATATCTGGTCTGATCTGTAACATCTATGCCTTAGTACGTGATATAAATCAGTAGTAGTCTTACTTCTAATTTTAAGAAACGTGAATAATCTCATGGCGCTTCTCATTGACAATCCACCCAGTTTACGACCCCCAGCCAGCAGCTATAAATCTATTCAAATAACATTTTCTTGGAAAATGTATCATAATGTAATACAGAAGGGTAAACACATTAGCATATATATCCATTTAGGCGTCTTACTGGAGGAGCAGTTAATAAGATTCTAAATAAAAACTGGTGAATATGTGCCTGCCAATTTATATTTATATTAATTTATTTTGAATTTATAAAATTTCGTTACCAGTAGAAATTGGGCAGTTTGGTTGCATGAATATTTAAAAATATAATAACAATAATAATAATAATAATCAATAAATGTGACTCTACTTAATTATGATACACTGACCTGGGGGAAGAGCAATGCCATAACTTTTGGAGTCCAAAAGCCCTCCAATTTGAGTAAGGTCACACTTCCTTTCAGTAATATCGGAGCTCATGGCTTATATTCCAAGTACCGTGGCTGAGTGAGCATTTATTACCAGCCCCTGAAACTGAACGAGTTCCCAGCTGGTTATTGATAAAAATACGATATCCATCTTCACGTACCATCTGCAATATAATTTATACTTGGTATTATTATATAAACATTAATTAGTTATTAATATTATTTTTATTGTTTAATATTTTAAATAATTATATTATTATTATCTTATTATTATTTTTATTATATTTATTATTATTTATTTGGATAAAATTCTCAGATATGTACAAATTGCAAAGTTGACAAAATTGAATGTTAAATTGTACTTTTATAACTATTTATATTTAATTTTTTATATTATTATTATAACCTAAATTTTACATTATATCTTATCATTATTATTAATTATTAGTTATCATTAATATATAACTAATAACAATGTATGGGTATAAAAATTACATTAAAAACACAAACTATAACGGACCCATATAACTCATAAGTTCCAAAATTTATATAATAAAAATTGATTATATATAATATTTATCACATTACATATAAGTTGTTTTTAATAATTTGTACTTTTTCTTCTATACTTTTAAATAACTTTCGAAGTTTTTTATTTTATATTCTCATGTATATTAATAATATCATTTAAATTGGAAGGGTTATATCCAGCGGATGCACTTACTAGGTGATTTAGTATGCGGTGCTCACCCGACCCTAATTTGCGCATCAGTAATCTCAATCAGTAATCTCTATATAAGTCTCTTTTATAATAGGATATATATATATATAATTGCAGATATTGTGACGCCATGTCTAAACAATAATTATGTTTCTATATATATAAGTAATTCAAAACTCGTTATTAATTTACTTATAATATATACTTATGTACCAATGGCCTAAAATAAGAAATAATAATAAGTATTCATAATAATTAAAAACTTAATAAAATCATTTATGTAGTTTATTATACCTTTAGTAAGATTTTATCATTTTTGAACCTTCCTGTAATCATCAAGTTAAATATTTAGTTTACATATTATATATTTTTTAATTACATATTTGTACTCTATATCAAGTCCAGTCATCGTGATATTGAATTATAGGTGCTTACATACTGGTAATAATAAAGTATTGTTATTAGTAAGTAAGAATAACAATTTAATTTTGATCTCAATACATTTATTCTGGTGCACATACATAATAATATAAAGCTCTCTAAGATAATTAAATAGAATTAATCATGTGTATGAATTAGTTAAATTTCAGGTTCACTACTCATTTAGTTTGACATTACCTGTTGTTTAAATACTTGATTCATATTACTTGGGGATAATATAGAATTATTATTATTAACTCATACATCGTTTAACAGTTAACTCCATACTATTAATTTTGATTAGTGTGGAGGGACTCGGATACTTACTATGAATTTGTTTGATGACTTTATTTTTTTTTTATGCACAACCATTTTATATATAAAACTACAAGAGTTATATAGTAACCAAATCCTCATTTCCAAGGGCAGTTGTTTCATACGGATTATATTTTTGTTTTAGGGCTTTCCCCTGTTGTTAGTATATGTTTCACAAAACTTTTCGGAACGTGATGAAACATTTCATTTAAAGTGCCTGTATGTTGCTTCCTATTAAGTGTACATATTCAACTTACCCTCCAAAAAAATATATATAAATATACCTATATAATTATAAATATTTATTATTTTATTAGCCGTCCTATTTAAGAGGGCAATTATCTAATGATAAGGAGCCTCTCAAAGATATACCCTACTCGTCCAAAATGTTTTTGAGCCTGTGACTGTAATAATTTGGTACGTAACTTTTGCTCAAACCAACACCTTGTAATTTAAAAGGTCTTAGTTAGTAGATAGATAATAATCTAAGTATAGTCCATATAAGTACTTTAAATATGTATTTAGGTATTTGGCGAAGCAACAAAATTTTCTGTTCAGTGTTCTTGGAATATCTTTATAATAAAAATATATATCTTTTTATATAATTAATTTTTAAATTTATATTTAGAGCCAAGTTTATCGTCTATCATTCTATAGCTTCTTGATCAGTATTTTTGACTCAAGAAGGAACCTTTGTGAGACGTATATCATGCGTGTGGAAGTTGCCTAAATACTCCTGTAGACATATCCATTCCTTACTTTCCTATATAATGCTCTGTAATGTTGCATTCATTTCAATCAGGTTTTATTTATATTATATATATATATAATATATTATATAATATAATTAATTATAGTTATTATATATATATATTTAATATATATAATATATATATCAGTTAGGCAATCATCTAGTACCACTCTACTACTACTCTTCTTCTATTCTACTCTCTCTTCTATCTATCTTACTCTCTTCTC
>JABUQX010107901.1:0-10000 GCA_015478945.1 Trachelipus rathkii
CTGCGATTTTTGTCTCGAAACACGCCGTGGACCGGGATTGGTCTATGAATGTGTACGTAAGCCAACTGAGAACGTCTCAGAGACCAAAATCAGCGAACATGTCTACTAGTAGTGGACTAGGCTTTAGATACATCTCAAGGACTCCGTGCCAATGGTTTCAGCTTTTGCGCTCATATCCACATTCTTCTTACATTGAAGTAAGCTCTCCTTATCACACAACATAAAATACAATTACAGACTACACTTTCCTTTTAAAAGAAAAGGAAAAATTGTCAAAATGGAAGCCACTGGATTAGTCTGGAGAAGCCTATGGGGTGGCTTCCAAAAATACTTCTTATCCACCCTACCTCATCACCATTAAAGGCCATTGACTGCCTCCGGTGATAGGGTTGGTGCGTCACGGAATTGGCGGCCTGTTTTTGATGTACGTTCTCCTTCATAAATTTCTGTAATTTCTCGGTTTTAATTTAATTTTCTTTGATGAAATTCATCTCTCCTCTTCTAATCTATCTTTTATTCTTACCGAAACTTACGGATTTTTGTGCGTTCTTGACTTCAAAACTCTACTCTGTAGACTCTAGTATCTCTTTCGTTAATTATCAGCCAAACGGCCGCTGTTGTGCATGTGTGAAATGATGTTGGTTTTTCCCGTGTATTGATTTGGAGTTTTCCAAATATTCTAGCTAATGGCTCAGCTACCCTGTTAATCTACTACTAATTTTCTGTTCTCTATATCTGCCTTGTAACACAACTGACTCCTAAATTCTTCGATTACTTATACTCCAAATCAGAAGGCATTCTCTCTTTTTTTTCATATATCTCCATTCTTGGTGATTTCAACGTTCTCCACCGCCAATTGCTTTCCTAACTTCTCAGATACAGTTGGTGAACTTGTACACTTTTCTATCCAGAAATTATTCGAGCAGTTAGTGCTGCATTCTTACCGCATCTCTTGATCAGTCTTGTGTGAAGCACAACATTCTTAGATGTTTTTCCTAATCTTTAATTCTTTTTATTCTGTTAAATAACCTTTTTGTTAAACTTGCTTTTTGTTTTTTTCTACCGGCGGTTTTCTTGTTTTTGGAACTTCGGAATTTAGGAATTGCTGTCATCTTCAAATTCCAGATAACCTTGCAACTTATATTTCATCCCAGAATCTGCAAAATCAATTCTCCATGACACTAAAAAATTCTATTCTCGGTAACAAAAATGCAATCATCTTACTTGTTAGCTTACGTACATTCTGACATTTTCAAAAATATTACTCTTGTTTGCTTCTTCTTCTTGCCCTCCTTTAGTATTCTATCGACTGCGGATGATGGCTTTAGTAATTGCTTAAAACTGACTTCGTTGCTCAAACATTTGCCTCTAATTCAAACTCTTGACAATTCCAGATCTATTTTCTTCTCTATTCCTCGCATATTTTTGCTATATTATAATTTCTTAATGTATTATTTCTGTTTTTTTTATCTTGACACTAAAAAGGCGTACGGTTCTGATGGTATATCCTCTGTGGTTTCAAATTGTGTTTTCAGGGGAAGATCCAATATTGGGCACGGGCTGAGCCCAACTCCCTTAAAATGGACTAAAATTCGGTATTTCAGCCGATTTTGACCATAATTAAACACAAAATGAGAGTTGTGAGTCTACTAAAGAGAGATCGATTAGTACGCACGCTGTATTATAAGGTGTTCAGGTTTCACTCTTCTCCAAAGCCATGTTTTTGACATTGTCTTATCAAAATCCAGAATTTTTTTCGAAATGAGATTTCAAAACTTGAATAAGAATAAGATGGGTCATTACTACCAATGTTGCGGCACAAAGGTTTTTTCGAGTTTTTGAGTTTTATGCTCAGACGTTTGTCCATTTCAAAACCCATGTTTTTTGGATCCGAGGTGGCACTGACGGTAAATTTTTGTTTCTACCAATGCGGAATGGATGAAATTTATCAGGGAATAATGTAGTTGGGAAGATGCATTTTTCTCGTCCGTAATATTTTCTCCCATTTATTAGTTTTGGATCTGTTCTTGAAACAAATTCACGGAAAAAGTTTTGAAAATTTTTAAAATTTTCTTTTTAAGTATGCAAAAAAATTATCCTAAAGTAAAAAGATGCATCTAGCCCGATTGTATAAGCCCTGAAAAGTTTGGTGTTCAATGAAAAGTCAAAAAAAAAAAATATTTATAATTTTTCACTTTTCCAAAAATTCAAGAGTTTGAAAAAGTTAATATTGAATATTTTTTTTCCTACTTGTCCGATCAACATCAAATCTTCAGGGCATATGTAATCGGTTAAGATGCATCTTTTTTTACTTAGATATTTTTGTATACTTAAAAAAAAAATTTTTAACAAAATTAAAAAATATATTTTTGAAATTTTTCAAAAACAAATCTAAAACTAATGCATATACAAAGAATTATCTAAGTAAAAATGTGCATTTCTTCCGACTACATTGCTGAAATTTATTATTTTGCATGAAGAGAAAAAAAATTTATCGAAATTTATCATTTTAAATCCAAAAAAATGGCTTTTGAATTGGACAACTGAAGCATAAAACTCAAATTTGAAAAAAACCTTGTGATATTGTAGGGTAATGGACCATCATATCCATATTTAAAGTTTGAAGTCATTTGAAAAAAATTCTGGAAGTTGATCGACAAATCTCAAAAACATGTTTATATTGAAAATTCTGAAAGATGACTACAGACACAAGAAAAACACTCTAAAACGCCGTTTTTAGAAGAATCAAAAAAGCTACAGTTGTTGTTTTATATGGTCAAATGGCTGAAAATTCCGGAATTGTTTATTTCTATTTTTAGGGGGGGTGAAATTGGCTTAGCGTGAAGAACATTGAAGCCTGTCCTTCAAGCTTTGCATCTGTATTTGTAAAATTATTCGTTCTGTCTTTCTACTTTGGCCTGGAGAGAGCGAAGGGAGAAATATGGGAAGAGCTGGAAGGTAGACTAATTGAGGATCTAAGAGACGGAAGGGATTTACCGTTTATACTGGTAAAATCATATCAAAAGGAAAGCCAAGCAATACAGCATCAAAAGACAGAGAGGGAATTGTGATTACATAGAAGGAGGAAATAGATGCAAGTGTACCGAATATTTTGGAGAGGGTGATATAGAGGGAGAGAGAAAAAGTAAGGAAGGGAGGAACAAGAAATTGATTTCGAGGAAATGACAAGAGAAGAGTTTGATAAGTCTTTGGCAAATGTGAAAAAAAGGTAAAACATCAGGAGTGGATGAAATAGCTATCGAACTGATAGTGGATGGGTGAGAGGTGGTGCAACAAAGGATTCTGAAGCTCTTCAGTACTCTGTATAGAGCAAGATAAATACCAGATGAGTAGGGGAGAACCATCATAGTGCCGATCTTTAAAGGGAAAGGAAATGCAGGAAAATGTGAAAATTACAGAGGAATTGCTCTTATACCACATGTAGCAAAGCTGTATGAAAGAATAATAGAAGGAAGGACAAGAGCTTGGGCATGACCAATTTTTGGAGAGAAATAACTTGGATATAGGAAAATTTGGAGTGTTACAGATTTGATTTTTGAATTAAAAAGGGTGATGGAAAAGGCTTTGGAGTTTATCGAGAGTCTTTATATTGCTTTCATAGATTTGCAGCAGAAGACTTTCTACAATCTACACAAAGAGAGAGGTTATGGGAATGTATAAAAAAAAAGATGTGGGGTGACAGGAGTAGTGACCAGTACCGCTATATTATGCTCCATTTTATTGATTGTTATTATTGTTTATTATTATTATTATTATTATTAATAATAATAATAATAATAATAATAATAATAATAATAATAATAATAATAATAATAATAATAATAATAATAATAATAATAATAATAATAATAATAACATATAATATAATAATATAATATAATAAATAATAATAATAAATAATAATATATAATAAAATAATAATATATATAATAATAATATAATAATAATATAATAATAAAATAATATAATAATAACAATAATAATAATAATAATAATAATAATAATAATAATAATAATAATAATAATAATAATAAAAATAGTAATGACTACAACAAGAAATAAAATAATAACATAATATATATATTTGAATTATGAGCATCGATACTAAAGATAGAAAATAAATTTGCTGAATAATATAAAGATTACTAAGATGGAAGCAGGTTCGGCAAACCGGTTCAAACTGGTTCAACCACAACTGGTTGCTAAAACGTTTTTCAAGAAAGCGAACCGTAAGAGATAATTATCTTGATGTTTGATTAAACCAAGAATGCGAACCCGACAGGTAAACTCTTTTTTGACAAAGCAAGTGAATGCTTTTGTTAAAATTTTGGCAACTCAACACTCACCAATAAATAAAAGTGTTAGCAAAATAAGCTTTGTGTTTAAACTCTTATGTCTCTATGGAAAAACCTGAAACGCATATATATAGGTATATATAGTATATATGATGATACTATATAAGTAATATTATATATATATATATTAGTATATATATATTATATATATATTTTATATATATATATACTTTATCGTATTATATATTATATAATATATATATATTAGTTAAAACAAAAAAAATGGTGAAAAATGTTCAAATATTTTACATAAAGTATCTCATGAAACAAATTCTTCAAATTATTTTTTAAAATTTAGATAAAAAGGTGAACATGTTCAAACTTTCTGCAGTATCGCTTTTTTTAAATAAGATAAATTTTATAATATAGTTTGAACAAGTTTAAATAGGGTACATGTCTTGTTGGAACTCTGGTATAAATATACTGGTAAGGATAGAGATATATATATATATAATTATATATGATATATATATATATATATATATATATATATATATATATATATATATATATATATATATATATATATATATATATTTTATATATAATATATATATATATATTATATATATATATATATATTTGTGTGTTGTTGTGTGTGTGTGAGTGTTGTGTGTGTGTGTGTGTGTGTGTGTGTGTGTGTGTTTGTGTGTGTGTTATATCCGAAAAGTAAGTGTCCCATCATTACAGTTTGGTTGAACTCCTATTTAAATGTTAGAGTTATCGTATCGATTTGAAATTTGGCATAGTGTTCGTTGATGTCGTAATCTCGTTGTAGGCGAGTTTTCGTGTTCGTAGGACCCCCCTAAGTGGGTGTTGCCTCTTAGAGGTAGCTCCCGCTACGCCCGGTCCAGCGTTGGAAATCCCTTTCCCTTTTCTCTGATTGACCTTGAACGGTCTTACGTTTATTTATTTATTTATTTATTTATTTATTTATTTATTTATTTATTTATTTATTTGTTTATTTATTTATTTATTTATTTATTTGTTTATTTATTATTATTATTATTATTATTATTATTATTATTATTATTATTATTATTATTATTATTATTATTATTATTATTATTATTATTATTATTTTATATTATTTTTATTATTATCATCATTATTATTATTATTATTATTATTATTATTACATATGTCTATCTTGGTTAGGCTTATCATATCGGGCTAAAATTTGGAGACGCGCTAGGGGGTGACGTAACCTCGTCGTAGACAAGGTTATGTGTCCGTACGCCCCCCGTAGGTGGGCGCTGCCCCCCTAAAAAATTTAAATGATCGTAAAAGGTTGAAATTTGGGGAAAGGAGTCGGGTCAGGAGCCGGAGTCGGATTCGGGCCCGGATTCGGGGCCCGGATTCGGATTCGAATTCGGAGCCAGCACCGGTGCTGGCTCCGGTGCGGTGCTGAGTTGGTAAATATTTGGATAATAATACAGTATTGATGTTTTTATATATGTTATCAAACCTGTAGACCTCGGATATGATAGTAATAAGTTTATAAAAAATGGACGAAATGCATAAGAGAAGTGGAGAAAGAAGTCAGAGTCGGCGTCAGAGAAGGAATGAGTCAGAGAAGGAGTCTGAGTCAGAGGAGTCGGAGTTGACGAACGGCTCCGCTGCTGGAGCCGGTGCGGTGCTGAGTTAATAAACATTCGCTTAGTCCCCTATTGGTATCAAAATATATGTTTATAAGGTCGTAGAACTGGAATATGAGGGTTGTAAGCTCGTAAAGGGTGTCTGGGGACCCCCCCGGAGGAGGGATACCCAGAAGAAATGCACAGAACGAAAAACAGAAGAAGATGAAGGAAGAAAGAAGGAAGAAGGAGGAAGGATGGAGAAGGGAGACTGAGATGGAGACAGAGTTGATACCGGCACCGGTGCTGGAGCTGACACGGAGCTGAGTTAGTAAACATCCGTTTAGCTTCAGACTGACATTTCTATTTTCAAAATCTCGTTTTCTTTTTATTAACGTCAACTAAAATAAATTGTTTGCTTTTTTATATTATAAGTTTCATTTTACATTTATTCTTTGTGTTTATTTTTTTTTAATTTAAATTTTTAAATTTATTTTTAAATTTTTTTTTTTTTTTTTTTTTTTATTTTTTTTGGTAAAAAATATAATTTATACTCAATTTTTTTATGCTTTTCATGTTTAAAACGTAAAAAAATTACGTTTTTACACCATCTAAAGCAGTAAATCAGAAAATCAGACCATCCACCTATCTATGATCTATTGATCTATTGATCTATTGATTCAAGTCATATTTTGTATAACATAGCACAAAACGTTTATTTATTTTTGTTTTATTTGTTTAAATCATTTTTGTTTTTTAATAAATTTTTTATTCTTTTCATGTTTATAACTTAAAATACTTGTACTTTTACATACCCTAAAACAGTAAATCAGTAAATCAGTAAATCAGTAAATCAAACCAAACACCCATCTATAATCTATTGATCTATTGATCTATTGTTTCATGTCACATTTCGAATATCATTTTGGATAAACATAACCTATAAATCAAGTTTCTTTATACACTGACCAACGAATATAGTGCTAATGTAACAAAGTTTTTCCATTAATAAAGCTAACATAGCATCACCTTATCTAAGATTATAATGTACAACGACAAACCCAACACACCTTAAGCATGAATTAGCTGTTAACATTAACAAGGTTCCGCACTAAACAACAATAAAGTAACTAACATAGCAATACAAAACGTAACGGCTATTCACAATTTGTCAAGCATTACTCTAACATATCAATGTTATTTTACATTAGCATGGTAATATTATAAACAAAAATTTATCATAAACCATGACTAAACTATCATACTGATCAACGAATATATGCTAACGTAACAAAGCTTACATAGCAGCATCTGAACTGAGAACATAATGCACAACGACAAACCTAACACACCTTAAGCAAAAATGACTGCTAACATTAGGAAAGTTATCATACTTAACAACAGTAAAGTACTACATAGCATACAAAAACGTAACTTATTCCCGCTTTGTCAAGCATATCTCTAACATATCAATGTTAATTTTACATTAACACGGTAATATTTAATAAAAATTTATCATAATCTTGTCTAATTATTATACAGACCAACGAATATATGCTAATGTAACAACCTTTTTTACATTACCATAGTAATATTTACAAAAAATTTATCATAACCTCACATAACCATCATAATTCCCAACGAATAAATCAGTAAATTAAATCATCAGCCCCTCCCACCCCTCCCTCCCCCCTTCCATGATCTATTGATCTATTGATCTATTGATCTATTGATTCAGGTCACACTTCGAGTATCATTCCGGATAAACATAGCATAAAAAATACGTTCTATTATACTAACGCAACGAATATATGGCTGGCCGGTCTAACAAAGTTTTCTACCATTAATAAGCGTAACATAGCATAACCTGAACTAAGAATATAATATACAACGACAAACCTAACACACCTTACGCCCGAATAAGCTACTAACATTAACAAAGTTCCGTGCCTAACAACAGTAAAGTAACTAACACAGCGAACAAAACGTAACATATTCACACTTTTTTTCAAGCATAATCTCTAACATATCAATGTTAATTTTACATTAACATGGTAACATTTAACAAAAATTTATCATAACCATGTCTAATTATCATACTGACCAGCAAATATATGCTATCGTAGCAAATTTTTTTACATTAATATAGTAATATTTAACAAAAATTCACCATAACCTTACCTAACTATCATAATACCCAACGAATAATTGCAAACATAAAGTTTTATCCAAATATAACAAAATTAACAAAGTTTTATCCAAACATAACATAAAAATAAGCTCTTTGAATAAAATATCATAGTAAAGCGTAATAGTTTACTGATTTTAAAGCAATAAATCAATAAATCAGTAAATCAAATCACCAGCCCCTCCACTCCCCTCCCCACCCCCCTTCCATGATCTATTGATCTATTGACCTCTTGATTCAAGTCATATTTCGAGGTAAAGTAGCTAACAGGACATACAAAACTCAATGTATCCCTACTTTTCCAACATATCAGCAACAGCTAAAGCAGTATTATCTAATAAAATCCCTTATCAAAGTGACCAATCTATCAAAGATAACCACATCTTGATCTATGAATTGATACTACCTTCATCAAAGCGCCACTCACATCAAATATAACGTCATTTTGAAATATGAATAAATGTAGACCTTATCAAGATTCTTGGGCAAACCTAACATTACGCAGCAAAAACTTAACCTAAGCCCACGTCCATAACACAACATCACCAGTTAACACAGGAATATCTTACTAAACTTATCATTTCTCTAACAATTCAGTGTTAATTTCACATTGTCATAGTAATATTTAACAAAACGTAGCAGAAATTAAACATAGCCTAACATATCTAACACTTACAATGGAGGAAAACCTACAATAGATACTAATATTTTACTGATTTATTGAGTTACTGTTTTAGGGTATGTAAAAGGACAAGTTTTTTTAAGTTATATACATGAAAAGAATAAAAAAATTATTAAAAAACAAAAATGATTTAAACAAATAAAACAAAAATAAAAGTTTTGTGTTATGCTATATAAAATATGACTTGAATTAATAGATCAATAGACCAATAGATCATAGATGGGTGGTTGGTTTGATTTACTGATTTACTGATTTACTGATTTACTGATTTAGATGGTGTAAAAACGTAAATTTTTTACGTTATAAACATGAAAAGCATAACAAATTTTAGCAAAAATTATATTTTTTAACCAAAATAAATTAAAAATAAATAAAAAAAATAAAAATTTGAAAATAAATTAAAAAATTTAAATTGAAAACAAAAAATTAAACACAAAGAATAAATGTAAAATTAAACATAATATAAAAATAGCAAACAATATTTTTTAGTTGAAGTTTAAAAAAAGAAAACGAGATTTGAAAATAGAAATGTCAGTCTGAGGCTAAACTCAGCACCGCGCCGATTCCAGCACCGGTGCCGTTATCAACCCTTTCTCCTTCACAGTCTCCTTTCACCATCCTTCCTCCTTCTTCCTTCCTCCATCTTCTTCTGTTTTGCGTTCCGTGCATTTCTTCTGGGGATCCCCCTCCGGAGGGTCCCCAGACAACCTTTACGAACTTACAACCCTCATATTCGAGTTCTACGGTCTTATTAACATATATTTTGATACCAATAGGGACTAAACGAATGTTTATTAACTCTGCACTGCACCGGAGCCGTTGTTAACTCCGACTGCACTAACTCAGACTCAGACTCAGACTCCTTCTCCGATTCCTTCCTTCTCTGACGCCGACTCCGATTTCTTTCTCCACTTCTCTTATGCATTTTGTCCATTTTTTCTGGGGAACCCCCTTTGGGGGGTCTGCAGACACCCTTTATGAGCTTATAACCATCATATTCGAGATCTACGGGTTCGGTAACATATAATAAAGACACCATGCAGTAAATCTATTATACTATGAGTACTTGTTCACTAACGGTCGGCATGCAACCGGTGTTCGCTCCAAATCCGAATGCGGAACCGAATCCGACTCCGGCTCCTGACCCGACCCCTTTCCCCAAATTTCAAACTTCTAT
>JABUQX010107901.1:15000-17500 GCA_015478945.1 Trachelipus rathkii
CATGGAAGGAAGGAAGAGTTGGGTATAAGGGAAACTTGAAGGAAGATGGGAAAGAATAAGGATAAAGTGGTTGGGTGGAAAGAAAAAGAGTGAAAGGAGAGAGGAAGATTGAAAAAGAGAGTGGAAGCGGAGAAAAAGAAATGGATAAGAGAAAATTATAGTTAGAGAGGAGGATAGGAAAGGTGACAGGAAAGGGAGGGAAAATACTGATTAGAGTTGTGGAGAAGGAAAGTGAGAGTGAAAGTGAGAAGAAAAACAAAGATGGAGAAATATGAAAGAGATAAAGAGGGAAGGAGGAAGAGGGAGATAAAGGGAGAAGGTTAGAGTGAAAAGGAGGGGGAAGACTTAAGATAGAGTGTGTGTGTGTAAGAGAGAGAGAGAGAGAGGAAGAGAGAGAGGAGAGAGGGAGAGAGAGAGAGAGAGAGAGAGAGAGAGAGAGAGAGAGAGAGAGAGAGAGAGTCGAATGAGAGAGTGAGAGATAGTAGAAGGGAGATGAGAGAGAGAGAGAGGTCGATTGAGTCCCTTTGAGGATTATTATTCTTATTATTATTATTATTATTACTTGATTATTAGTTTATTATTATGTGATTATTATTATTAATTATTTATTATTATTATTATTTAGATTTATTATTTTATTATTATTGATTAAATTTATTATTTCTGTATTTAATTACTATTTGATTAATTGTTAGTTTATGGATAATAACTATAGCTTTGTTTACATTGGATCGGCGGTGTGATATGTCACATAGGTAATTTGATTCACAGTTGATTGACTGAATGATGTAATTTACTATAATACTTTATTGTGTACATTTAAATTAATAGAATTAATTGTTACTATTAGAAAGGAGAGGCATCTGCGCAGGTTGATTGTCTCAAATAGTAGATAGCGTATCTAAGTGTTTATACGTTTGTATCGGGCGTCAAAGGGCACAGACATTGTCGGTTTGCAATCAGTAGCCTGCATTTTCAGACTAAGAGGTGAAATTAGTCATTATTTATTATTTATTATTGTTATTCATTATTTTATTATTATTATGTATCATTAATTATTATTTTTATATAAATTTTATTATTATTTTATTTATTTATTATTGATTGATTATTATTATTATTATTATTGATTATTATTATGTATTATTATTTATTATATTTTTGTTATTATTATTAATTTTCTAAAACTTAATTGCAGGCAGTAGTATTTTACCATCTTGATTTTGTTTGCTTTTTCCAGACCATCCTTAGTTGTATTTTTGTCTACAGAAGAAATTTTCTTTAGTTTATCCTGGAATAAAATAAAACTAGTTGATTATTTAATAACAGTACCCAGCTTTCCGTCGCGTAACATTTCGGACCATTTTCAAGGAATAGTTTTTTTGTTTATATTTTAACAATTTTTGATAATATAAATATTGTTTAAACTAATAACAAAAAAATAAAGTAAACAAAATTAACTTTATAATTTTAAAAGTTAAAAAAAAGTTAAAACCTACGTTGACTTTTGTTATTTAAAATGTTCTGAAAGTGGATGTAACGCCGCTTATCCTGGATTCACACGAATACCTCACATGAGAATGTCGCAACATAAGTTTAAGCCGAGTAAAATATTTCAACAATATTAAGGAAGAACACCAAAAAAAGATTCCAGCATAAAAGAGGGCTTCTCCATCATAACAAGTAAAAATAAAATGATTTTAATGAATTGCGCCTCGGGGAATCCATTTGCTCTTAGGAAACATAAACCAGTAATAAACATAAAATATAATTTAAAATTTTTTTTAAACATTTTTAAATAATAAAAATCAACGTAGGTTAACGTTTTTTAACTTTTTAAAAATTTTTAATTTGTAACTGTAATTCTTCGTTATTGTTAAACAATAGTTATATTATAAACTGTTTAAAAATATAAAAAATAAAACTATTCCTTGAAAATGTCTGAAATCTACGGACAAAAGCTTGGTACTGTTATTAATTAAATCAATAGTTTTATTTTATTCCAGGATAATACTAAAGAAAATTTCTTCTGTAGACAGAAATACATTTAGGAGGCTGGAAAATGAACTAGATTCATACGTTTTATTATTATTATTATTAATAATTTTATTATTATTATTATTATTATTATTATTATTATTATTATTATTATTATTATTATTATTATTATTATTATTATTATTATTTATTATTTTATTTTTATTAATTATTCATATTATTAATTATTATTATTATTTTATTTTATTATTATTTATTATTATTATTATTATTATTATTATTATTATTATTATTATTACTTAATTATTAATTACTATTATAATTATTATTATTAATAAATTATTATTATTATATTTTTATAATTTTATTATCTAATTATTATTATTATTATTATATTATTATTATTATTTATTTATTATTATATTATTATTATTTATTTTATTATTATTATTATTATTGATTATTATTATTATGTATTATTATTTAATTAATAATTATTATT
>JABUQX010107901.1:25000-27500 GCA_015478945.1 Trachelipus rathkii
TATTGAGGAGTAGATGATTTTCTTATAGCCTTTCTTTTATGTTGTCTAAGAGGAAGATGATCATGATCATCTCTTTTTAAGCACCAACAGTAGTCTGCTAGCATATTCACATCCCAGCGACCCTGATATCTTTCCTCCATCACTTTTATATCCTGATGGAACCGCTCACCTTGTTCCTCACTGTAATCTCCACAGTTGTCTGGAAAGTAGTCTAAATGGGAACTAAGAAAATGCATTTTAATTGACATGTTTGGGCCAAATGCTTGAAAGTTCTGCAGCAGTTCGTCTACTACATATTCGTAATCTGTATTTCGGCGATTTCCCAGAAAATTTGTCACGACAGATCTGAAAGAGAGCCAAGCCCTTCTTTCTTTGTTCACCATAACATCAGTGAAGTGAGGATCTGCAAAAAGTTTTCTAATTTGCGGACCGTCGAAGATTCCTGTTTCTATTTTACCGTCACTTAGTTTTTGAAATGCATTTTTCAGATAACAGATAACATCGCCATCTTTGTTTAGTGCTCGGATGAAATTCTTCATAATTCCAAGCTTTATATGTAGAGGTGGAAGTAAAACATTTTTAGGTTCGATTAGAGGGTGAAGCAAAAAATTGGGATGACCTGGTTCAAGTTCATTTCTGATCGGCCATTGGCGTCGTGTGTAGTGTTCCTTACTTGCTCGACTGTCCCAAAGACACAAGAAACATGGATATTTAGTGTAACCCGCTTGTTGACCCAGCAAAATAGATATTACCTATAAAAAGAAACATGGAGTAAATTAATTTACTTTGTATTGAACATAAAAGATCCCTCTTTCTTTCTCAAATGAATAAAGATACAAATTTTCTGAAATCTAGATATATTCTTACCTTCATGTCTCCACATATCTTCCAATTGTGTGTTTCATAGTTTAAAACCTGAATCAGATGCTTCAGGTTGTCGTATGTTTCAATAAGCATCATTGAAAAACCAACAGGAACAGATGCCTTCTTGCTACCATGGTTAAGAAGTACTGCTTTTAAACTTTTGGTGGAACTTTCTATGAACAGTCGAAATTCTACAGGAACATACTCCACACCCAATTCGTTAATGAGACCTATCACATCATTGCAGTAAGTAAGAGATTTGGATTGGTCAGCAGTGAAATATTTACGAAACTCCCTTTCACGATGGCGGTACCAATAAAATGTTGTTTCTGAACTTAACAAATTGTGTTCGCGAAGCCGTGACCCAAGCAATTAAGCAGATTCTTTGGACAATCCCAAATTCCTAGTCAAATTGTTAAGTTCTGATTGCCTTAAAGGCTTAGGGTGATTCATCTCAGAAGTGGCTTCATACATAGGGGAACCATCAGCATCATCATCGACAGCAGCATCATGTAATTCGTCCTCGAAGTCTTGCGTCAAGAAAGTTTCGTCTGGATGATTGGGAATTGGAATTCATGGGCCATGAGCTACCGGTTTTATGGCAGATGGAACTTCAGAATATTTCACGTGTTGCTTGTTCTTTCGATTTATTCCTAAAAGCAAACAAAACACACATACATGCAATTTCTACTACCAAATGTATATATTACATTTTTAATACAATAAAAAAAACAATCATAAATATGCCATACCTGCTAAATTCGTCATGCAGAAGTAACAGTCACTAACATGATTTTTGCCTTCCCTCCACACCATTGGAACACCAAAGGGAAGAGACTTTTGTTTTCCCTTGCTCCAACTCCTTAAACCTTCAACGCACGTTTTGCAGCAGACATGAGGAGCAAAGGTTTTATCTTGATCTCCAAGCTTTACTCCAAAGTAAGCAAAGCAGCTTTTTTTTTAACAAAGGTTGTTATATTCATATTCTGTTCGGGAAAAGTGACTTTCCCACAAATGAAACAAAAACGGTCAGGATCATTTCTACACTTTCTATTCATTTCTGAAATTCAGGAGCGGTTTTATATTATGCAAGTCGTGAACAATAGGCAAAAATATAAACTCGTATAATAATGTAAAATTAAAATGTGCAAAAATAGAATTAAATAAATAAATAAATATATATATATATATATATATATATATATATATATATATATATATATATATATATATATATATATATATATATATATATATATATATATATATATATATATATATATATATATATTATATATATATATATATATATATATATATATATATATATATATATATATATATATATATATTATATATATATATATATATATATATATATATATATATATATTTTTTATATATATATATATATATATATATGTATATATATATATATTTTTATATATATATAAATATATATATATATATATATATATATATATATATATATATATATATATATATATATATATATATATATTGAGCATGAAAAGTATATCATCTACCATCGTTGTACGACATGTTTTTCTTGCTTATTAAATTAAGATATATATATATATATATATATATATATATATATGAGAATGTATGTTCA
>JABUQX010107901.1:32500-34775 GCA_015478945.1 Trachelipus rathkii
AAAAGATACATCAATCGATAGATAATGAAGTAGTAAATTACTAATTACTAACGTATTATAAACATACATTTTTTTAATAGTTTTAATGTGTTTTCGTTTTCATATTGGCTTGAAGTCAACTAGCTGTGTGCTTTTTATACAGCTAGCTTCTTCTGACAGTATTCTCCGCTGGAACTCTCAGTATGTCGATAGCATTTGGCTGCTGCCAAGCTGATAAATATATATATATATATATATATATATATATATATATATATATATATATATATATATATATATATATATATATATATATATATATATATATATATATATATATATATATATATATATATCACTCAACCTTTGCCCCCCTTATAGAAAACCTGCTTAACACACATATATATATATATATATATATATATATATATATATATATATATATATATATATATATATATATATATATCTATAAAGCAACTCTCTATATATATATATTGTTATATATATATATATATATATATATATATATATATATATATATATATATATATATATATATATATATATATATATTAGGGGGCTCGAGCCGACGGGGACACAGAGGGGGACGTTTTCATTGGCCCCATAGGAGGAGGGGCGGAGGAACCCCCGCGACACAAAAATACCAAAGAGCGGGGGTTCAGCGCGACCCTCCCGGAGGGGGGAATAGTCCCACCCTGTCCCCCCGAAAGGCCGAGAGGCACCGACCTGCCATCTTTGGTTTACCCTTAAGTATTCTTTTTAGTTTGAGAAACACCCAAAGGAAAATAAAAACAAAATTTTACTAAATTTACTTTTTTAAAAATTATTTAAAAATATTTCGAACTTTTGAAGCATGTCCGTTACCACTTAAATTCATTGTTAGTATCATACTAGCAATATATTAAAAAAATAACTAAATAGTACTTTAAACAAAATGATAAAAGGTCCTATATATATTCGAATCATATTCATTCACGTCCCAGCAGTGTGAAAATTACTGTAGGGGTCATTATTGAATACCTATTACACTGTGATTTATAGCAGTTGTCATATATATATATATATATATATATATATATATATATATATATATATATATATATATATATATATATATATATATATATATATATATATATATATATATATAAAAAAAGAAGATATAAAAATAAATATATATATATATATATATATATATATATATATATATATATATATATATATATATATATATATATATATATATATATATATATATATATATATATAGTTATATATATATATATTTATATTTATTATATATATATATATATATATATATATATATATATATATATATATATATATTTCGTTCGCTGGTATATGTGTTTTTACGCGCTATATTCTTTGTAAATCTGTTCACAATCGGTTTTAAATAATATAAATTTTAACATTTAATTAAAATAGTAATTACGTGATCAGCAGACTTTTAATCTAAAGTAACTCAACTAAATTTGCCTTAAACGTAACACCATGAGCTGATTTACATGCTCACTGATGTATTGTCTTTGCTCGCGCATGTGTATATACATGCTTTTGTATTTAAATATCCATACTTATAGTTTTAAATAATAATATCGTCCCCGCTGCAATCAATTAATTGACTGTTATATAACACCAAGGGTTCAGTAACTATATAAATATACAACTCTAATATATCTATTTATCTATCTATCTATCTATCTATCTATCTATCTATCTATCTATCTATCTATCTATCTATCTATCTATCTATCTATCTATCTATCTATCTATCTATCTATATATATATATATATATATATATATATATATATATATATATATATATATATATATATATATATATATATATATATATATATATATATATATATATATATATATATATGTGTGTGTGTGTGTGTGTGTGTGTGTGTGTGTGTGTGTGTGTGTGTGTGTTCTCGTTTCTCAATTACTATTGCCTTTACACACTATGCTAAAGGAGGGCGTGGTTTGTTGGAGAATATTATATGACCCAAGTTTCTCTGAGAATATTCGACCCAAGTTTAGGTGCATTATTTTTGTCTACGATAGTACCTTATATATATATATATATATATATATATATACATGTAGATATATATATATATATATATATATATATATATATATATATATATATATATTGAAGCTGGGTGCTTAGGACCGCTTCTTTAAGGTTGATTGAGAAGTTAATGTGCTTACAATTTTATTTTCCTACTTCTAATTTACAA
>JABUQX010107902.1:0-22500 GCA_015478945.1 Trachelipus rathkii
CTGCCACCCCAGAACATAGAGGAAAAAAATCATTTCATCCCTAGAACATCTATTTATGTATCATAGAGGCTACCTGCTCTGTGTATTCCTTCCAAACTGTTCATATATATATATATATATATATATATATATATATATATATATATATATATATATATATAAAGTATAGTGAAAGTTATATTTATATTTTTAGTATATATATATATATATATATATATATAGAAAGAGTAGTGCAGGCCGGGTGGATATGGAAGAAAAGAATAAATTAAATAAATGGTTATCTAAAAATTTGTTTATCTCTTCCTCCAAAGTAAACATTTATATTTCTTTAAGTTTCTAAAATATAAATAATAGGTGGTCTTTTTCATACATAAAAAATTTACAATATAACAAATTAATAGGAAGTATTGGTATTGGTACTTGCTGAAATTCCAGTATTGGTATTGGCAGTAGCATCAATGAGAGTATTGGTATTGGCCAACGAATCATTTCTGGCACATCACTAATTTAATATTAAATAAATCATTATTATTTAAGAGGAATAATTATTATTATTATTATTATTATTATTATTATTATTATTATTATTATTATTATTATTATTATTATTATTATTTTTTTTTTATTATTATAATATAGAAATTAGAAACAAAACCAAGATGTTAATGAATAACAGGAAAACTTTTTATGTATTAATGCAGTTCCTAATGTATTTACACATTTAAATAAGAATGAAGTGAACACAATTTAATTCTTCCTTATTTTAAATTTAATTTATTAAAATAAAAATTTTTTTTAAATATACTTTTCAATTAATCGTCATCCACTAATATATATTACTGTATAGTAGGGGATGATGTAGCACCACCCAAAATGATGAAAGTAATCCGCTTCTATATTTGCAGGACAGCTATATTCATCATGCTCTCTTATACCTTTTAAATCAAAACGTGAACCAGGGTTTATATATTTTTGTTTTGGTACTAATGGCAATAGAAAAGGTTTATCAACTCATCATTTAATTGTTAAAACAAGTACAGTATATATATGTAAATTGTTGAGTTGAGGCAAACAGATATATTTCATTTAGATTCCAGGACATGTTGAATATAAATAGGTCAGATAAATTACACTATGTAACACAAAAAATGTTTGTTTTTATTTTTTTATTGAATTTTATATATATTTTGACGCTGAACACAGAAATGACCTTCATTTTTTTTCTATCATCAATACTTTGAGAGTTATTGCAATACTTAAGTTTTGGCATTTTTATGGTTTGTTAATGAGCTTACACTGTAGGTACTTATTACAATTTTTTATTTTAAGGTTCAAAGACATGGAAAGTCAGGGAAAAAAAAAAAAAAAAAAATTGGTCAGGGAAAGTCAGGGAAACGTTTTAAGATATGCTGAAAGTCGGAAATTTTAAAATTTCAAAACATATGAAGAATGATCCATGGACAAAGTTGCATATTTTTGATATATTTTTTTTCCTTACTGTATAATTGTGGAATAAGAGATGTATTTGATAAGGAATGAAAAAGGATGGGCGAGGAATGACATTCCATAAATCTCCTTCTATCCTGTTTTTTTCTATTTTTAGTTAACTATTACCTACTATTCTTCCTATTCTGTTCGTAGAGGTTGTTCCAAGTTCATCCTTTCAATTGAAGGTGATTGGTATATGGATGTGTTTTAGACTGTATGACTTAATCTGTTTATATCTTTTTCTTTTTAGGGATTTATACTTTTTGAGATGTTTTTTTTTTTGACGAAGTGATTTTGGATTTTGTGCAGTTGAAGGTATTTATTATTTATTTATAAAATGACTTCAAACAAAAAAAACTAACTTTAACGACCAGTGGTTGGACGTCAAACAGAACCCACAGTTTATCAGGGTGGTTGGATAAAGGACCTGATAGTTCCTAGGCATACCAAAATATGTAAAAGAACTTTGATCTATCTAATATGGGAAGCCGAAGTTTCACATTCAAGAGGGGAAACTCTGCATTTGAATTTAATCAAAACTCAGCAGGACCAACCATCATTGAAAAACTTTTTCGTTATGTGTTCTAATAATACAAATATTAGTGAAAGTGTGTGCACTGAAAATTATGCCATTCCATTAACTTCTAATCATACTCACCAATTGTAAATGTCCCTGAGTGTCTCTATTAATAACCAACCAAACCATTTATCAATAAGTTTCATCTTTTGCATTAAAGATGATGTCAAGATCTGAAATACTATGGCATTAAAGGTTGTGGATGATAAAATGTCATTAAACTCGTAGATATAGGGGAAACATTTAAATTAATGTTTCCAGAATAGTGCTGTAACTTCAAAATTTAAAATGTGGATGAAAATGAAATATGTGATTTAACCTGGGCTTGCTCCCTATTTTTCTAGAAAGCAAAAGCAACAATAACACTGTACTTTGCAGTGAAGCTCATTCTACCCTTTGAATTAAAATTCAAAATATTTTTTGGATGGTGATTGTCTTTAAGAGACTTGATTAGTTTTTTTCTTCTATAGTACCTGGGAATCAATGTTATGTGTGAAATTGTGGCAAATTATTAAATTAGGATTGATATTTTCGCATGGAAATGCGACAGTAGAAGGAGGATTTTTTATAAATTAAGCAATTTTAGTGGAGAATCTGAAAGAACATAGTCTGATTTCTCAAAGAACAGTGCACAATGCTATAAGATCTCATGAAAGTATTCATAAAGTTCCTATCACTCAAAAAATGCTGACAAATGTAAGAGCTGTCCATAAGAGATGAACATCTCAAAGAGTCAAAACAGGAACCAAAAGAAGAGAATAAAAAAGGTTGTCAAAAAAAGAAAATTATCCATACAGATCTATAAACTTGAAGAGCAGAGAAAGATGTTAAAACTGAAAGCTTTGACAGAAGAAGACGCTATAAAATCAAAAATTCAGATGCTTGAGAAGGAAAAGCTAACCTAAATCTCCCCATTTAGAACTTTTGTGATCAGCGGACGTTATTCACCTAGGCTATTAATGTAAGCTTTTAATTTATTTTCTTTTTGTATAAATAAAACTGTTTACTTTTGGAAAAAATAAAAAAAGAGTGCATTGGACGGCTATGGGGAAGGTATAGGCTGATTACTAAAAAAAAAAAAATATTTTTTTAAATTCATCCATGATGATGAACAGTTTCCAAAGTAAATTTTCAATAATTTAATGTATGAACTGAGTAAATAGGCTGCAATAATGATAAGTAGATATTTTATACGCCAAAAATAATGAACACTCTGGTCAGGGAAAATTTGCAGATTTGGTCAGGGAATTCAAATTCAAAATTTCAGTGTGAACCCTGTATTACCATTTATATTTGAAGGTTTAAATTTACGAACAGAAACTTAAAAAAGACTTTTTACTTGATAAGATACAATTTAATATCCATAAAATATAAGTCAATGCTTTAATATGCAAAAAACGTGCTTACTTTGCATTTAAAAGTGCTTTGTGGATCGTGCTTTTCTCTTGTGAGTCGATTTGGTCACTCATCAAAAACCACATATAATCACCCATTATGGCACTATCCCAACGTCCCTGGTATCGCCTTTCCATTGTCTGAATATCCTGGTGAAATAGCCTGTACGCTATCCAATACTTGGTTCCCTTCACAATTTTGGTGGAAATGTTGCTTAGAACTAACATAATATCCACCCACATAACAAAATGAATCTGCCAACGTTTTACACTGTCTACTTGATAAATGTTTATTATATTATTATTAATATTCTGAAAATTATAAAAGATATTTTAAGTTTGGTACCTCACCTTCAATATTATTGCACTAGAATGTAGTTAAACAATAGTATATATATATATATATATATATATATATATATAATATATATATATATATATATATATATATATATATATATATATATATATATATATATATATATATATAAGAGAGAGTATATATATATATATATATATATATATATAGAGAGAGAGTACACATATATATATAAATCGGTTCTTAAGCATGAAATCTCTATAAAACATTAATGGCAACTGACTTTTACTCAGTGCGGTAACCACCCTACAAAATGAGAAGATGCCAATAATTACTTAATGCCGTCTCGTAACACAAAAACTGTCGATGCTAGAGAAAAACTAAAACATATTTGGAATCTGCATAAAAAACGGAATAAAAAACAATAAAAAATCAGAAGAAACCAAAAAAAAATTTTTTTTTAACAGGTAACCACCATACAAAATGAGATAATAAATACTTCCTGCCGTCGTAACACAAAAACGGTCATTGCTAGAGAAAAACTAAAAACATAATTGGAATCTGCATAAAAACTGAATAAAAAACTAAACTGTGAAACAAAAAAAAAATTTTTTTTTTGTAAAATTTTTTTTTATTCATACTATAAACTTAAAATGTATGACACAGGAATTTTTTCTAGACCTGACACTATTCCTGCTGATTTTTATGTAAAATGACCTCCTGAATCCGAATATGACCCCCGTTTTCCCCCATCACCCACCATTTTTGGGGGAAGCCCCTCACCTATTTTTATCACTTTTCGATAAATGTGGATAAAATCCGTGTAAAATTGGGAGATTTAAAAAAAGATGCAGTATATGAATATAGGTACTTTATTAAAAAAAATTAGTATTGTCATTTTTCAATTTTTTCACTAAATTTTTTACATATTCCAGCCCCCCTCATCCTCCCCCAAACAGCCCCAAATAATAAAAATATATAGCAACAGCAATAAAAATAGGTATATAGCAACAGTTCAAATGATTCACTGTACTAAAAGTTTTACTCCCAGTCAGGAAAATGTCGCTCACGATCCTGTGGCTACTGAAGGAAAAATATTTGCTTTTGCTGCCTCTTTGGGTAAATTTTGCACATCAAACTGATTGATCAAACAGTTTGTGAAAGCAATGGACAAGACAGGTGAAGCATTTCAATTTTTGAAAACAATTTCCTCGTCTTAGTGAGGCTAAAATCAAGGAAGGAGTTTTCGTGGGCTCCCAGATTAGACAACTGTTCAGAGATTCAACGTTTATTGCACACTTGAATCAAAAGAAAAACGAGCTTGGCTTGCATTCCAAAACGTGTGTGAAATTTTGGTAACAACAAAAGGATTGTCGCTCGTTTCGAGGAATTGCTGTCAGCGTATAAGGCCATGGGGTGTGTCTCTTAAAGTGCATTTCCTTCACTCATACCTGGACTTCTTCCCTGAAAATTTTAGTAGTAGTTTCGAATGAACACTGAGAACAGTTCCATCAACACATCAATGGGTTCGAAAGGAGATTTTCAGGGAAGTGGAATGCAAACATGTTGGCAGAGTACTGCTGGTTTTTGGTACGAGAAACTTCTACCTCAGTGTACAAAAGGAAAGCAAACACCAATTTTTTTTTTATAATATATATATATATATATATATATATATATATATATATATATACATATATATATATATATATATATATATATATATATATATATATATATATATATATAGCGACATATAGTGAGAGAGTATATATATATATATATATATATATATATATATATATATATATATATATATATATATATATATATAAACACCAATTGCCACATTCTGAGCTCTTAATTCTAGGGAGGGGCGTAATTTATTTAATGTCAAAAGCAGGGATGGCTAAGCCTATGGGAAAGAAGAACTCACATTCTCCCACCTGGACCAGTCTGAACTTGACCCTGGATGAGCCAGGTGTTCACTCAGAGCTATCAGGTGTTTTTTATATAAATAAATAAAAAAAAATATATATATATACATACATAAATACATACATACATATATATATATATATATATATATATATATATATAGAGAACATATACAAACAAATACACATATATACATGTATATTTATATATATAGCATATATAAAAATAAAAATATAACATACATATGAATATATACATACATATATATATATATATATATATATATATATATATATATATATATATATATATATATATATATATATATATAAAAATATCACTGTTATTACCATTATTATCACTATCATTATTTAACACCACTATCATTATTATCATTAACTTCAAAATTATCACTATCACTTATTATTACCATTATCATCACTTATCATTATCATTACTGTGTCACTACCATTATCATTATGCTATACACTATATTTTGCTTGAACCACATAATACCAGCTCTTCATGGGAAGATAAATTGAAACAGCTGAGGGGGTTCCCAGTCCCAGCAGCTGATTATAAGAGACCCTCTTCAATGGGTATTGACAAAGACGTTATCCAAATTCCAGGTTTCTCTATAAATACATTTGAAGGTAAAAGCCTAAATTTGTAATGGATAAAAATTTCAAAATTGATTTCGTTTCCAAAAGAATTATGTTTTTAGTTGCTTCACACCAGTTGATTTAAAATTTGTCAAAAGATCTTAATTATTGTCAAAATATTATTTTTTCATTGAAAATACATTCCAAATGCAAAAATATTATTTATCAGATTTTCAAATTCCTTCAAATATACTTGTTTCAACTACAAACTCTTCTAAACAAAAAATTTCTCCAAGCAAATCATTTCTTCTAACCAGGTGTTAAACAATTCTTCTGACTTTTATTGCAACTTCTCATTCCTTATTCCTCTTCTTGTTTTCTTCTCTTTTCTTCTACCATCCAAGACAATGTCTATGCCATATATGAAGGTACTTATCTTATTTAATTATTATTCTTTACATTTATTATTATTTAACTTTTTACATTTATTATTTTACTTTTTATTTATTACTCTTTACACCTAAAATCTTTTCACCCCTCCAAATCAAATTCATGGCCATAAAATTATCGAAAAGTGATAAAAATAGGTGGGGGCCTCCCCCAAAAACGGTGGGTGATGGGGGAAAATGGGGGTCATTTTCAGATTCAGAAGGTCATTTTACATGAGAATCAGCAGGAATGGTGTCAGGTCTAGAAAAAATTCCTGTGCAAACCTATGCGCGCGAAGTATTGAGAGCGCCAGCGTGGTACAGTGAATCTTCGGAACTGTTGCTATATATTTTTATTATTGTTGCTATATATTTTTATTATTTGTGGCTATTTTAGGGAAAAAAAGGAAAAATCGATCATTTTTAATGATTTTTTTTTCAATTTAAGGGGGCAAATCCCCCCAAAATCTACCTCCTTGCTACAAATGTTCATGTTTTAGAACTTTTCACCTCTCTAGCCCCTCAAAAGAAATGTAAAGGCTAAAATAATCCTTTTCATCCCTCCAAATTATCAAAAAGTGATAAAAATAGGGGCCTCCCCCGAAAATGGTGGGTGATGGGGAAAACAGGGGTCATATTCGGATTCAGGAGGTCATTTTACATAAGAATCAGCAGGAATGGTGTCAGGGCCGATTTTCATGCAGACCAGTGTTATCAATAATGAGAAACCATAACTTATATAATACTAGCAGGGCTGCAGAGCTGGTAAATGTTTTTGCAAACTCCAGCTCTTAGTTATAATTCTTTCTCCATTTACATATTAAAACTATTAATTCTCTTGTTACAAAATTTTTATGGTATAATATATATATATATATATATATATATATATATATATATATATATATATATATATATATATATATATATATATAGAAAGTATATATATATATATATATATATATATATATATATATAGGAGAGAGTGTAAGAGAGGTGGGAGCGACATATAACAATAGAAAAATGGGAGAGAGCCAGAGAGAGAGAGAGAAAGAGAAAGAGAGAGAGAGAGAATTAGGGATGGGGAGTTTGAAATAATTGACTGACCACTCCAGAGTCGATATTAAAACAACCGACCCGACTCCAAGAGTCGATATTTTAAAACTGAACTGACTCGACTCCCAATGGAAACTTTCATACCCACATTTTGTATGATTATTATTGAATGCCATTATTGATAATGAGTTAATGCACAATACTCAAGTACATTTTATTTTATAACCAGTTTTATTTGTTATTTTAAAATATTTCCTGGCAATTAATGGATTAATAAAATTCCCATCATTGAATGTCATGCTGGTATAAAAAAAATAAAAAATAAAAAAAAAGTAGCTCAACACATAGATTAAAGATATTACTCCACTATGCCAACAACCTTCTGCGCCAATATCGGTGATGCAACAGATTTTGCAATTGATGCGGATGCGATGTCATGTCCATCATAGCTGCAATCATATTTTGTCGAAACAAGAATGAACGTGTTTCACAAATTTTTTACCTTGAGTTTTTAAATATATTTACAACTTTTTATTTAGATTTTAAACATAATATCTAAATACTTTGAAAAGTAGTTAAATACTGTATTTAAATACATTAACAGAAATGTATTACTAAATATAATTTTAGATAATTAAAGTATTTAAATACTGCCCAGCTCTATATATATATATATATATATATATATATATATATATATATATATATATATATATATATATATATATATATATATATATATATATATATATATATATATATATATATATATATACCATTACGTTACTATAAATGGCAAATCGCATCGACACATTATATATATATATATATATATATATATATATATATATATATATATATATATATATATATATATATATGTTATATATATATATATACATATATATATATATATATATATTAGTGATGGGACGATTATGAAATTTTTGCCGATGACGATGACGATTAGAGCAAATTTTGCCGATGATTAATGATCCATGACTCCATTAATTGAAAAAAAACTATTTTAAAATTTCTCAATTTCTCATATATATATATATATATATATATATATATATATATATATATATATATATATATATATATAAATATATATATATATATATATATATATATATATATATATATATATATATATATATATATATATATATATATATATATATATATATATATATATAGGAGAGAGAGGTAAGGGGTTCAACCCCAAAATTATTTTAGCTGCATCAAAATTTTGGATTTCTTAAGCCTCAATAATAATAATAATAATAATAATAATAATAATAATAATAATAATAATAATAATAATAATAATAATAATAATAATAATAATAATAATAATAATAATAATAATAATAATAATAATAATAATACACACAATAATAATAATAATAATAATAGTTAATCAATGAAATGAAAAGTATTTATTAATGGAAATGAGGAGACATGTTTGTGGTCCGTAACGATTTCTTAGGTCAAGTGGCTGTTCCTCATACATTTATAAAATATTTAGACCAGTGACTTAAATGTGGCTTCTAAGTTTGCAGATGATAGCAAATTGCCTACTAAGGAATAATGATTGATGTATAAAGATTTAAAAGAAAGGAGGGAGCTGTAATCGCTGATGGGATGAGGTTCATTCCTTCTTCAGCTAAATTTTCTTTTCCCCATTCATTCCTTCTAAAACTAAATCTTTTTTTTCTGTGAAAACAATGGTTCGATCGTGTTTATTCTCTGGCCATTCAGGCTATGAGACAGTGCCTATCATGGAAAAAATTCGTTCTCCTCTATCACTCTCAAGCACTTTCATTCAGCTTGAAATCGTTGCACGAATACTATTACAAGTGGAGCAGGCATACATCAAGGGGCAGTCAGGTACCGGCCCTCGGTTCTCCTAGTGACAAATCTTTCTATCCTCTTGCTTCTGTAAATCTGCCTTTCTTCCTCTTATTCGATCTGATCATTGTGTTGCTAATTCTCCAACTGAAAAGGCTAACCTCTTCGGCCCCTCCGTTCAACTATACTCCCTGTGTCTCAATACTAGCATTTTTTCCTCCCTCAGAGTATCAGAAGATGACCAACCTATTCAAAAAAAAGGAAGCCGCTCTGATCCTTCTCTAACTATCGCTCTGTAGCTCTCACTTGTATTCTATTTTAAGATCTTTGAAACCCTTCAACTCAATTCTTAGATCATCTGAAATTTTCTCCATCGCCTGTACGGCTCTCGTTGCACGAAGTCTACTGGCGATATACATATTCTATCTAACTGATTTATGGTTTTCGCCTTAAGAACTACGGGGAGATTCTATGGTATATGGCATATCCAGCATTTGACCGAAAGTATGGCACGCTGGGCCACTGCTCTCCAAGCTCCCCTCCTTTGGGTTTCATCCTTCTCTTTGCTTACTTATATAGCTTCTTCAAATCGTCTCCAATATCGGCTGTTGCTGATGGGGCGACTACTTCTTCTTTCTGTCAATAGTGGTGTTCCCTAGGGTTCTGTCTTCATCTCCTCTACTTCTATTCCTACTTTCATTAATGATCTTCTCACCTGCACCTCTAACTCTATCAACTCATATACCGATGACTCGACTCTTCATTCTTTAACTCATATCAATTTTACTCCCACTTTTATTTCTGGAATTGCCTCTCGTCTTAATCTTCCGATTTTATTCGCTGATGGATAGAAATAACTTCGTGAAATTAATTCTTTAAAAACCCAACTTTACAAATCTCCTTCTCCAAAAAATACCTTCTAACTTTCCTGTCTCTTTCGATGGTTCTCTCGTCTCTCCTGCTGACAATATAAACATCCTTGGCCTTAACATAAACAAAAAAATTTGGAAACCCCACATCACAACGGTTGCTAGGGCGGCCTCAAAGAACTGGAAGTTCTGTTTAGACTGTGAGACTTTCCTCCTTTCTCAGTTGTTCGCTATACAAAGGTCTCATCCGCCCCATGTATGGAATACTGCTCATATCTGGGGTGGCTCTGGTTTCACACCCGCTTTTTTGACAGGGTCGAAGTCAACGGCAAAAGGTTTATAAACTGTTCTGTACTCTCAAGTTCACTTGACCCTCTATCTTTGCGCCGCGCGATGTTGGTGCTTTTATCTCTATCCTATAGGTACTCGCAGCGACAAGTGCCTGAGGGAACTTATCACTGGTGTACCAATTCACCTTTACGACGCCTTTCTGTAGCACAATACGCTGTATCGCACGAGTATTGTGTTGACATTGGTAACTCCAGGTTAGTTCGCTAGTGCTTCCTTCTTTCCACCACCTCTGTTTTGTGGAATTCTTTTCCATTCTGTAATTCCTACTGAATTTAATCTCCTCACTTTAAAGCCTGCGTCTGTGCTCATATGCGTAATTTGCGCTAGAGGGTGAACTTTTTGAGAGTAATACACCCCCTCCTTGAATAGGGCTCTGCCCGTGAGTGGTGGTGACAACTGTAAAAAAAAAATCCTTGAATGGGCAGATATGTGGCAAATAAACTGAATCTCCTATCCCCCCATCCAAAACATCATTCAGATTATCCCAGAAAATCGCATTCTTTTCAAAATACCCTCAGATGGATCATATGTCGCGAACCACACAAATTTTGACCTTTTCAAACTTAAATTTAACCTTTAGACTTCTAGTACTACACACACAAATCTACCATAGCTCTCTACCATAACTCACTCATCAGAATTGCAAATCCTTCTATCCCCCTCTCATTCCTTTCCACAGCAACACAAACACATTTCACACCACACCATTCATTTTCACTGCTTTCATCTTTGTTTCAGTCACAGCGAGCAAATCAAATTTGCCCTTTCTAAATACATCCATCACCTCTCTCCTCATCTCCTCAACATTTATTCCTCTGACATTTCATATACAGATACGATTCATACATTTTCGCAAGGATAGGAAGGTCGCTCTACTGCGATCACCCGGTGGCTGCATTAGCATTCTGCAGGATAGCTAACCGACCCATACTTTCACTGTCCTTTGGTCGCTTTATCGACACGCAGGACATACGGAGCACGCTTCCCTACATCGCGCGATATATGATGGATGTCTGCTTTGTCTGGGAGTGGATATAAGCATGTATATGGGATATGTTGGTCTGGAGGATGAGTGTGGATATGAACTATTAACGGAAAGCATGAACCATTAAGCACTGGAACGTCACACACACCATAAAATGGCATTACATATTATTATTACATATATATATATATATATATATATATATATATATATATATATATATTACATATATATATATATATATAATTTATATATATATATATATATATATATATATAGTGAGAAGAGTGAGAGAAAGAGAGAGAGAGGAGAGGAGAGAGAAAGAGAGAGAGAGAGAGAGGAGAGGAGGAGGATGAGATTATTATTAATATTATTGAGTTTTAATATTATTCAAAATTTTTAATATTTGTTCAATTAATCGAGCAAAATAATCGGCGAAATTTGCCGATGACGATGCCGATTTAAAAAATATGCCGATTTTGCCGATGACGATGACGATTAATCGTCCCATCACTAATATATATATATATATATATATATATATATATATATATATATATATATATATATATATATATATATATATATATATATATATATATATATATATATATATATATATATATATATATATATATATATATATATATATATATAGAGTTCTCATTGGTTTAGTGTGGGTTAAGGCTAGCTTTGCCTGCCTTTAAGAACAAGATTCCTCTCAGTATGGGTCTGAGTTCACACGTGAACGGACACAAAATTTTGTCGTTAGTAGGGAGATTTTTCGCAATATTTACGTATTGCAGTTTACGGCATAGTGTATTACACTAATCTCAATACACACATCACTACCCATAGCTAACACATACAACAGAACAGTCTATTCACAAACAAATCACTCTTCTCATGCTTCTCGCATAAGATGCGAACCCACGCCTTACGGTGGCAAGCATTCCGACTACGTCGCGCTGAAGCAGGGCTTGCTATCGGGCCTAAATATTCCTGCACCTTCCACTTAGGTCAGAAACCATACAAATACTTTCCCTGACCAATTACCTCAGGATTAAGAGGCTATGTGGTAATAATAAATAAATAAATATATATATATATATATATATATATATATATATATATATATATTCATAGTTATAGTACATATATATATACATATATATACATACATATATCACATAACATACAACAGGTTCGCCACATCTGGCATTATTCTACTCTGGATGGTAAAAAAAGAAAGTTATTTGTTAACTAATGATTTAAAATAAAATTTAAAATAAATAAAATTATTTTATACTAAATTGTAAATTTTTAATTTGTAGCTGAAGTCCATTCTTCTCGTTTTTTGACTTGCAAATAACTCAATCACCAGATTGTCCAAAGACGAATTGTGGACAATATCTCTTTCAGTTGCAAGGGCAACAAGGGCATTCAGTCTAATTTGCCCCATTGTATTCTGAATAACGATTTTAATTCTTTTTAATCTACAAAAGCATCTTTCAGCTTCAACAGATGCCATTGGATTAGATATTAAAATTTTAAGCAACTTTAATATTTCTTCAAAAATCTGATCCATTCCATTTTCCATATAATGTAATTTAGTAAGGGCTAGATCCACTTTTGGCTGGGGCTGATTCATTTTCAATCACTTCCATAAAATGCATAAAAAATTCAGAATTTTCAGCCAATTTTGACCCTATAAACCAAACTGTAGCTTTTGTGCCCCTCTTAAAACGTTGCTCGTTTTTCTGTGACTAGTCATTCTTTCAGAATTTTTAAATTTTCAAAAATCCATGTTTTTGACATTTTCGTTCAACTTTCAGAATTTTTTTCAAAATGACTTCAAACTTGAAAATGCATAGATGGCTCCATTACCCAATAGTTACATAGAACTTTTTCGATTTTTTTGAGTTTTGTGGTCAGCGTTGTCCAATTTCCAAACCCTTTTTTTTTTAAATATATATATTCTATATATTTTTTTTTTTTTTTTACTCTTCCGGACCAAATCAAATTTCCAGGGCATATGTAGTCGGAAGAGATGCACATTTTTTGCTTAGATAATTTCTTTGTATATGCAATAGGTTTGGATTTGTTCTTGGAACAAATTTTCAAAAAAAAAAAAAATGAATTTTTTTTTTTTTATTTTTTTGAGTATACAAAAATTATCAATTGTAAAAAAGATGCATCCTGCTCGATTGTACAAGCCCTGAAAATTTGATGTTGATCGGATGAGTAGAAAAAATATATATATATATAAATTTTTTCACTTTTCAAATCCAAAAAAAATGGGTTTGGAAATTGGACAACGCTGAGCACAAAACTCAAAAAATCGAAAATGTTCTATGTAATTATTGTAGGTAATGAACCCATCTATGCATATTTTAAGTTTGAAGTCATTTAAAAAAAAATTCTGGAAGTTGATACGAAAAATGTCAAAACATGGTTTTTGAAAAATTGAAAATTCTGAAAGAATGACTACAATCACAGAAAACCACCCGAAAACAGCGTTTTAGAATGCAAAATATGCTACAGTTTGGTGTTTATAGGGTCAAAATCGGCTGAAAATTCCGATTATTATGTCCATTTTTAGGGGGAGTGAAAATGGGGCTCAACCCGAGCCAAAAATTGAACCCTATCCTTATTAAAAGAATCAAGATCTCCTTTCCGAAGTTAAAAATCTTCTCTAGAAATATATAACTTCAAGCTTAGATTTGTGTCTCAAGATGTTAAAAAATCTATAAACAGTTACAGTCTTTTAAATGCAACTGTGGGAAATGAGGTTCTATAAAATTTAAAGTGTTCATGCTCGAAAAGTGGAGCTGATACTAGATGATCACTAAACAAAAACCTCTCCTTAGACCAAGATATTATTATGTCACACACTTCATGCTCAGCAGCTTTTTTAAAATTCTTAGTAATTGGAAGCATTTAACGATCTCTTCACCTCACAAACATCATATGTTCCCTCAATTACTTTCATTATGATGGTCATACTGTTTTTAATCTTTCCTAATTCTAATTGTAGTTTACTCACAACTTGTTTCATAAGAATTATGTCTGCATTTCTTGATTAAATTTTATTATTAAAGAAACTATCTACGTGTGGCATTATATGGCGATAAAGAGTGAGCCAAAATACAAAAGTAGGATCAGTCAATATTCTTTGAAAATCTCCTGCTTGATCTCTGTGTTCCTCGTTGTTTGCTTTCATTTTGAATATTTTCAAAGCACTCTAACAATGGCTCTCTATGTTCAAAAACCATGTTTACAGTTCGGATATTAAAATTCCATCTTGTTTTAACAGTTTTTGGAAATTGTTTCCCAATAATTTCATCTAATACAGAGCATCCCTGAGGAGATTGTGAAAAAAGTTGGAAATAGTGATATATTTCTAACAAAATCTCCAACTTCCTGAATAATATATATATATATATATATATATATATATATATATATATATATATATATATATATATATATATATATATATATATATATATATATATATATATATATATATATATATATATATATATATATATATATATATATATATATATATATATATATATATATATATATATATATATATATATATATATATAAATAATAATAATAAATAATAATAATAATAATAATAATAATAATAATAATAATAATAATAATAATAATAATAATAATAATAATAATAATAATAATAATAATGTACAACAACTTTACAAGGCGATTACGCTAATCGCCCCAAACTAGTATATTTTACAACCTCTTTCTGTATTGCTGCCAGACGTATGATTTTTACATTACTATAGGTGCAAGTAACTAGAAAAAAAAAATGAATTCAATAGTTTCCAGACTCTTTTATAAATAGAAATTTAAAAAAACTACATACAACTGATACAAGTATGTTTATTAAATTTATTATTAGACTAAATCATCGTACGTTTCTGTCTTATTACAAGACAATTTTTAAAATTTGCATTCAATTATTTATCATAAATTGAAAACATAGTTTTAATTGTTATAATTCAGAATTTACGCTTAATGAAGGAGGAGCGGTCGCTCCATTGCTCCTATACACGAAAGACACCTCTGAATTATATATATATATATATATATATATATATATATATATATATATATATATATATATATATATATATATATATATATATATATATATATATAGTAGTATAGTAGTAGTATATATATATATATATAGTGAGAAAGAGAGAAGGACATGGTGGGAGGAAGAAGGGAAGAAGGAAATGGAAGAAAAATTAAAATAAACACTGAGACACATACAAACAAATGTCAAAATAAAAAAATGTACATCTTTATAATAAAATCCAATTATTTTTCCTAAATTTTTGTGTGGAAGTTTATAATAAAATTGTTTTGAGTCAAAGGAGTCGCTTTTTTAACCTGACTCGGACTTTTAAAATCGATCCTCCTTACCTCTCGAAACGTTCTACCCCGACTCTCATCCCTGATATATATATATATATATATATATATATATATATATATATATATATATATATATATATATATATATATATATATATATATATATATATATATATATATATGAAAGATATATATATATATATATATATATATATATATATATATAATTAATGGTACCTCGAGTAAGTGTGCTGGCTTCTTTTTGACTTTATGTCATGTTCTTTTCTACTGCTTTTTTCTTTCCTCGGGATGCTCTGTTACACCATACCCCCCCCCATTCTTGGAAAAGAGAAGATAAAGAAAGAAAGAATATATATATATATATATATATATATATATATATATATATATATATATATATATATATATATATATATATATATATATATATATATATATATATATATATATATATATATATATATATATATATATATATATATATATATATAATTTCTTAATAAAAGATGCTTTTCGATGCATTAAGTATAAGGATATATATAGCATATATATATATATATATATATATATATATATATATATATATATATAAAGTGAAAAAAAATACATAAACATAAAGACAGATAAACAAACATACATACATATATATACATATATATATATGAAAGAGTGAGCAGTGAGTGAAAGAGTGAGAGAGAGAGAGAGAGAGAGAGAGAAAAGAGAGAAAGAGAGAGAGAGAGAGTAGTGGATAATGAACGAGGGGAGGAAGAGGAAAAAAAGTTTTTTTTAAATTTAAAAAAAAAAAATAAAAATTTTTTTTTTTTAATTCTGACTAAACATATTTTCTGATTTAATGAAGCATGCAAGGGGGGGAAAAGGCGAGTCCTGTGGGAAATGATTTTAACACCATGATTTTAGTGATATTGTGAGGCTGATTTGCATCTTTTTATAATTGAAACCAGCAATAAATGAAACTTAATTCTTATTTCCAAAGGAATCTTGTATTATTATTATGAGCTGGTTATTGTTACAAATGTTACTATAAGTTTTATGTTAATTATCTCGCTTTTAGGTTCTGTTTTATATAGAAATTAGAAACTATAAAGCAACAAATTAAATTATGAAAATAAAATACCAAATTAAAACTTTACTTCATTAGTGACTTAATCATTTATAAAATTTTAAAGTTCCTTTCATTTTTTTTTTTAGGCCCCCCGTCAGATGATCCACATTCACCCTTTTTCTGCTGACCAAGATATCCCTGATTATGACCTGGATTCAGAGGATGATGAATGGCTTAAGCAGCATACTACAAAGGGTGATTTACTCCCTCTTGATCCCAATCAATATGAGGAAATGATGGATCGCCTTGAGAAAGCATCAGGGCTCAAGGCTGTTACCTTGCAGGAAGCCAAATTGCTGCTCAAGGATGATGATGACCTCATTACTGCAGTTTATGATTATTGGTTGAACAAAAGACTGAGGTTGCAACATCCACTCATCCCTCAGGTAAAACAGTATGAGGTGCGTTATTTTATTTATGTTCTCTTTAGTAGCTTTGTGATACCTTGTTTGATTTATAATGCATTAAAGGAAGGAAGTAGGTGCTTTTCTCACTCTAATTGCAGTCTATTAGTATTTTTTGGTGTATGGTTGCTATATATATATATATATATATATATATATATACGGTCATATATATATATTATATATATATTATATATATATATATTATAATATATATATATATATATAATATATATATATTATATATATATATATATATATTATATATATAGTATATATATATATATATATATATATATATATATATATATATTATATATATATATATATATTTTTATATTATAATATATATATTATATATAATATATATATATATATATTATATATAATATAATAATATATATATATATATAATATATATATATATATAGTATATATATATATATATGTAGTATATATATAATTAGATTATTATATATATATATATATATATATATATATATTAATATAATTATATATATCATCAATCATCTATCTAATCATCATCATCACCTCATCATCATCCACCTTTCCCCAAGACTCGGGGTAAGGTGCGTGACATGCACTGGAAACAAAAGTAGTAAGAAGAATTATGGCACAGTTGAAAAGAAACCTAGCTTATACCCCTCCTATACCTATTAGTGAGAACACTCGTCGCAGTCAGAAAAAAATCCACACGAGCTTCAGCGGGACGGGCGACAGGACCCTCACTAAGGCATCTCGTCAATGTGGGGTTCATCCAGGCATTCCTTTACTGACTCAATCCACTTTTCTTCTGTCTCCAGCCATCGATTCCAAGCACACTCACCAATATACACCGCTAACCAACTGACTATCATCCTTCCTTTCCATATGAAAAAAATACCAATCTCAACATACTTTCCATTTATTCTCTCATTTACACCATTTCTTCACACGACACAATTATTACAATTATTCATTCTATTTTATCAATTCTTTCTCACACCTAACACACTCCTAAGATTTGTCCATCTGAACACAAACACATTGTACTTTAAATCTATACCTCTTATTCCAGCCATAGACTCACTGCTATACATTAACATAGGTAACAACATACCCTCATGTAAGACCCTAGCCCACTCAAGACTTAGTCCCTTTACATCCACCAACGATTTAATTTCACCACCCACCTTCCTGCCATTCACAAAAGTTTCCTTTTCATCCAACATATCCTAAATATTTAAACTCAGACACTTGCTCTAGCTGCTCACCATCTAACATAACTTCACACCAATGACTGTCCTCACTTACAACCATACCCTTACTTTCTTATCTATGTTTAAGCCCCTCCTTTTACACACCCTGCCAAATCTCTCTACCAATCCTCTCAAACTCTAATTCATATTTTCCACACAAAACCAAAATATCCGCATATAATAGGTAGGGCACCCTCCACTTTCTTCCATCATTCTAACACCATCTCCTGCCACCCCCACCTCTAATTCTTTCATCACCCAATCCATATACAAATTGAATAACCAAAGATACATAACACATCCCTGCCTCACTCCGCTATTAATATTAAACCAATCACTTTCTACTCCATTTATTCTTACACACGCTTCAATATCGTCATACATACTTTTGATTCCATTCAGAAGCCTACCACCAACACTATATATCACTAACACCTGCCATTGAGCTTCCCTATTAATCCCATCATACGCCTGTTGCAAATCTATAAAACCTAAATAAATTTTTTCTCTCATTTTCTCAATCATTTGTTTCAATGTAAATATTTGATCCATACATGTTCAGGGTTCACACTTTCTGGAAAGTCAGGAAAAAAAAAATTGGTCAGGGAAAGTCAGGGAAACGTTTTAAGATATGCTGAAAGTCAGGGAAATTCCAAAACAGTCGGGGAAATTTTAAAATTTCAAAACATATGAAGAATGATCCATGGACCAAGTTACATATTTTTGATATTTTTTTTTCCTTACTGTATAATTGTGGAATAAGAGATGTATTTGATAAGTGAATGAAAAGGATGGGCGAGGAAAGACATTCCAAAAATCGACTTCTATCCTGTTTCTTTCTATTTATAGTTCACTATTACCTACTATTCTTCCAATTCTGTTCGTAGAGGTTGTTCCAGGTTCAATCAATTTGATTGAAGGTGATTGGTGAATAGATTGTGTGTTAGACTGTATGACTTATGACTTATCTGTTTATATCTTTAGGGATTTATACTTTTTTGAGGTGTTTTTTTTTTTGAGGTTTGACGAAGTGATTTTGATTTTTGTGCAGTTGAGGTATTTATTATTTATTATAAAATGACTTCAATCAAAAAACTAACTTAACGAACCAGTGGTTGACGCAACTGAAACCCACAGTTTTATGAAGGTGGTTGGTAAAGACCTGATAGTTCCAAGGCAAACCTGTAAACTGTAAAGTATGTAAAAGAACTTTGATCTATCTAACAATGGACGCCAAGCCGAAGTTTCACATTCAAAGAGGGGAAACTCGATTTGAAATTTATCATAAACTCGGCAGGACCAACCATGTTGAAAAACTTTTTGGTTATGTGTTCTAATAATACCAATATTAGTGAAAGTGTGTGCATTGAAAATTATGCCATTCCATCAACTTCTAATCATACTCAACCGATTGTAAATGACACTGAGTGTTCTATTAATAACCAACCAAAATAGTTTATCAATCAGTTTCATCCTTTTGCATTAAAGATGATGTTACAGGATCTGAAATACCTATGGGCATTAAAGGTGGTGGATGTCAAATGTCTTTAACTCGTGTGCAGTATAGGAGAAACATTTACAATTAATGTTTCCCAGATAGTGCTAGTAGCTTCAAAATTTTAAAATGGGGCCGATGAAAATGTAAATATGTTATTAACCATGGACTTCCTCCCTATTTTTCTAGAAAGCAGAAGCACAATACACAATCTACTTTGCAGTGAAGCTCCATTCTACCCTTGAATTAAAATTCAAAATATTTTAGATGGTGATTGTCCCTTTCTAAGAGACTTGATTAGTTTTTGTTTTTTCTAAGTACCTGGGAATGCAATGTTATGTGGAATTGTGGCAAATAATTAAATTAGGACTGATATTTTCGCACTGGGAAATGCGACAGTTGTAAGGAGGGTTTTCTGATAAATTAAGCAATTTTAAGTGGAGAATCTGATTTCTAAATGAAAACAGTGCACAATGCTCTAAGATCTCATGAAAGTATTCATAAAGTCCTATCAATCAATAAATGTTGACAAATGTAAGAGCTTGCCATAGGAGATAATGAAGAACATTCAAAGAGTCAAAAACGAACCAAGAGAAGATAATTAAAAAGGTTGAAAAAAAGAAATTTATATACATACAGATCTATAAACTTGAAGAGCAGAGAAGATGTTAAAACTGAAAGCTTTGACAGAAGAAGACGCTATAAAATCAAAAAATTCAGATGCTTGAGAAGAAAAAGTTAACCTAAATCTCCCCATTTAGAACTTTTGTGATCAATATTGACGCGTTATTCACCTAGTCCATTAATGTAAGCTTTTAATTTATTTCCTTTTTGGATACCTTCGCCTAATTACTTTTTTGGAAAAATAAAAAAGGAGTGCGTTGGAAGGCTATGGGGAAGGTATAGGGCTGAATTACTAAAAAAGATAAATAGTTTTTTTAAATTCATCCATGATGATGAGCAGTTTCTAAAAATTTTCAATAATTAAATGTATGAACTGAGTAATAGCTGCAATAGATGATTAACTAGATATTTTATACGCCCAAGAGTAACGACACACTGGTACAGGGAAAAATTTTGCGGATTTGGTAGGGAATGTCAGGGAAAGTCAGGAAATCAAATTCAAAATTTCAGTGTGACCCTGAATTGTTAACCACCTCTATACGCACCTTGTTCTTCACCAATCAGTCTTCAAGTCACTTGAGGCACTCTTTCCACCAAAATACTAGCAAATATCTTTCCTACAACACATCAATAAACTAATTCTCGCTATAATTCCCGACAGTTACTCTTATCTCCCTTACCCTTATATAGGTACTGTTACTGCTCTACTCCAATCCTTCGGAACTATGCCCTCCATAAACGCTTTGTTACACAACTTCCAAATCCAAACAATCACCATCTCGCCTCCGTTCTTGATCATTTCGCCAGTAATTTCATCCTCACCTGCAGATTTACCATTCTTCATTTTTCTCACTCTACCCATTACCTCCTTACTAATGAACTCATCCCAAATACCTATTCACCTTCTTTCTCTCCATCAAACCCCACACATTTCACTATCACCTCATCATTACTGCCAATGTTATGCAAATTTTCGAAGTGTTACCTATACACTCCCCTTACATCCATTTCATCAGTTATGAAAGCACTATCCCCATTCATTAATCTAAGCATATTTCCCTTATTCTCATTCTTAGCCTTTCACACTTCCTTCCTGAAGATCTTCCTATTCCCTTGTAAGTCCCCATTCATCCTCCTTCCAAACTGTTCATTTACTTTTTTTTTCTCCTACATATGCATCTTTTAGGATTTCGTTTCCTCCTTATAATAATTCCCAAACCTTTTCTTTGAAACTTAATCATTGGCTTTTAGTACATTCAACCACGCTTCTTTTTTTTACTTTTAACAGCTT
>JABUQX010107902.1:30000-60720 GCA_015478945.1 Trachelipus rathkii
AGTCAGTTAAGCGGATGTATAGTGGGTAGTGTGTTGGGAACCGACCGGCTTGGAGACCGAAGAGAAAGTGATTGAGTCTGTTATAAAAAAAAAAACGAAAGTCTGAAGGAGAGAAATGTGAGTTTGGGCAGAGGCCGAGAGAATAAGGTGCATGATAGGAGAGAATGGCGGGGTTTTTTGAGGGGGTATGGTTGTGGCCGTCACCATGGGCCAATTGATGAACCCTTACATTGACGATTTACCATAGTGACGGTCCGTCGCCGTCCCATGAAGCTCTAGGTGGATTTTCTGTCTGTGACCAGTTCTCACTAATTAATGTAAGAGGGGGTGGTAGGCTGGGCTTCTTTTCGACATTTGTCATATTCTCCTACTGCTTTTCTTTTTCGACGATGCTTGGAGCGCACCTTACTCCCAATCTATAAGAAAAAGAAGATAAGAGAAAGAAAGAAATATATATATATATTATATAATTATATATATATATATTATATATATATATATAATATATATTATATATATATATATATATATATATATTAATATATATATATATATATATATATATAATATATATATATATATAATATATATATATAATAATCTTAATTCTCTTTATCTTCCTTTCATTATTATATTATTTTATGTAATTTATTAAATTTATATTTTATTTATTTAATTGTAATTTTTTTTTATTGTATATTATATAACTCTTGCTTTCTTTATATTTATATTTTTTTATATTAATTTTTTTATCTTCGTCTTATCTCTTTAATTATCTATATTTTTTTTTATTTTCTATAATTATATATATCATTTTTTATTATTTATGATTTAGATTATATTTTTTTATATTTTTTATTAATATTATAATTATTATTTTTTGATATATTATTATTAATTTATTTTTTTTTGTTATAGCTTTTATATATAGTTAATTTTTATTTAAGTATTAATATATTTTAATAATTTTATTTATGCATTAATTAATTTATTATTTTTCTATATATTTATATATATTACATATTTTATTTATATTAATAATTATTATTATTATAATTATTGTTAGATTTTTCTATTTTTTTCTTTTTGGTATTTATAATTATAATTTATAAATATTTATTAAAATTTATATATTTAGTATCTAATTGTATATCTGTGCTAATTATTGGAGCTTAATAATTTGTTATTTTATATTTATAGAAAATATTTAATTACTATGATTTTTATAATTTTTTATATGTTAATATTTATGTTTATATTTGAGATCGTAGTTAAAATGCTACTTTGACTGATTTTAGCGTTATTGATACAAAATCGTAAATAAATATAAAATATTTCTACTTTTTATATATTTTTTATTTATTTTTTTTTATATTTTGATCTTTTTTTTATCACTATCTTTTTATATTATTATTATCTTAAAAATAATAAAATGATTATAATTATATTTTTATTATTTTATATATTTTAATTTATATTTTTATAAATTGAATTATTATTTTTTAAATTGAATTTATCTATATTATTTAGAAAATTCTTTATTTATTTATGTATGATGTAACATGATATTAAATAATTCTGTTTTAAATTAATTTACTTTTTAATTATAAGTTATATTTTTAAAAATTTCTTAATATGTAAATTGATATTTATTTTTCTCTGATTTTAATTATTTTGTATATCATTAAATTTGAGCACAAATGTTTTTATTTTAAAAAATTAAATTGCTTTTTTATTGTGAGTTATAATTGTTTATATTTAATTTTATTTGTATTATTAAAATCAATTATATATTAATTTTAATAGAAATATTTAGATTTATATTTTATTTTTGTAGTATTTTTCAAATAATTCTTAATTTTTGATGATATATTATTATTTTATTTATAATTTATCATATTTCTAGTTTTTTGTTATTTTCATATTTTTTGTAATTTTCATATATGTATTTTTTTGTATATATTCGTTAAATTTATATATTCAATCTATTAATTTTATTATATTATGTTATTTATTTAATTTATTTAATTTCATTTTATTTTATATTATTATTATATTATATTTTAAATTATTTCTAGAAAATCTTTATTTTAAAATTTTAGACAATTGGATGATTATTATTTTATTATTTTTCTACATTTTATGGACATTTTAAATTTCTTTTATTTATAAATTTAATTTTTATATTAGTTATGCAAATAAAATTCAGTTTTATCCGCAATTTTGGAAGGTTCGATAATCTTTTCTATTTTTATTTTATTTATTTTTTATATATTATTTGATATTTATTTACTGTTCTATTATGTTTTATTGATTAAATTATTTTGGTTTAAATTTTGATTTTATAGTTTTTATATAATTTTTTATTATATTTATATTATCTTATTTATGTTTGTTTTTTTTAAATATTTATTGTTTTTTTTTCTGATATTTATGGAAAATAATGTATTTATTAATTCTGATTTCTAATAATCTTCATTATAAATTTTATGGTTAATTCTTGTTTGTTAATAGCAAAATCTATGATAGTGTATTTCATATGATATTATTTAATAGGATTCATTTTTTTATTATATATATTATATAATGTGTTAAAATTTAATTTATTATCATTTTGCTTTCTTTAAAATTATATTATAAAAATATTTTGTTAACTCTTAATAAAATATTAAATTGATTATATTTTATTTTTCATTTTTAATTATTATTTATTTATTTGCTACTTACATTTTATTCTTAAATATAAATTTTTATTATAATTTCTTATTTTAATGATCAATTTTTTATTTCTTATTATATTTTTGTTTTTATTTTTTTTTAGTTTCTAATTTATTAGTATAATTTTTTATTATTTATAAATTTATTTTTTTTTATTTACTAAATTATCTTTCTTATTTATTTATTCCAAATTCTCCTAAAACTATTTATTAATTTATATTTAAAACTTTTTCTATTTATATTTTTAGTAAAGGTGTGTTACAATGCATCGGAAAAGAAAAGCAGTTGAAGAGCATGACATAAGTCCGAAAGAAAGCCCAGCCTTAAACCCCCCGTACTATTAATTAGCGAGAACTCATCGCAGTCAGAAAATCCACCTCAAGCTTCATGGGAAGCGCTGGAAAACTCACTTGGTAGATCGTCATGTGTATGGGTTCATCCTTGGCCGCAGGTGGGGCCACCACGTGGATACCCCTCACAATCCCCCGCAATTCACTCCTGTTATACACACCTTTCTTTCTCGCCTCTACCAAAACTCACATTTCTCTCCTTCAGACCATTCTTCACTGACCTAATCCACTTTCTCTTCGGTCTCCCAGCCGGTCGGTTCCCCACACACTCGCCCACTATACATCCGCTTTAACCAACCGACTATCATTCATGCCTTTCCCACATGACCCACACATCTGCAACATAACTTTTCAATTTATTCTCCTCATTTACCCCTTTCTCCACACAACACATCTCTCTAATACGTTCAATTCCTCATTTTATTAATTCTTCTCACACTAGCATGCCCCTAAGATTGTCCATCTGAACACATTGAACTTTAAGATCCTATACTTTTTATTCCAGACCTTAGTCTCACTATCCATACAATAACACAGGTTAACAAACTATACCCTCATGTAAGAACTTAGCACACTCAAGACTTAGTCCCTTTACATTCCCAACGATTTATTGCACCAGCCACCTTCCCTGCGCATTACAACTTCCTACTACACTCTGCATCAATCCGTTCCCCTTCTCATCCAACACATACCCTATAATATTTACAACTCATAATAAGACACTGCTCAGCTCTCACCATCTAACGATATCCTTCAACACTGAGGACTGTCCTCATTCACACCATAACCTTACTCTTAATCTAGTTTACATTCAAACCCCTCCTTTTACACACCTGCCAAATCTCTCTACCATCCTCTCAAACTCTCTCAGCATCGCCACACAGAAACCAAATCATCCGCATATAATAGGTAGGGCAGCCTCCAACTCTACTCCATTCTCCATCATTCTAACACCACTTCCTGCCATCCCCCATTCGAATTCTTTTCATAACCCCAATCCATATACAAATTGAATAACCAAGGAGACATAACACAACCCTGTCTCACTCCGCTATTAATCCTAAACCAATCCATTGACACGGCATTTATTCTTACACACGCTTCACTATCGTCAAATATATTTTGATTCCATTCAGAACCCACCACCACACCATATATTCACTATACCTGCATAAAAGGTTCCTATAACTCTATCATAGCGCCTGTTGTAAATCCAATAAACCTAAAATTATAATTTATTCTTCTTCTCCTCATTTTCTCAATCATTTGTTTCAATGTAAAGATTTTCCTACACACATCCTCTTAACACTCTAAACCACCTTGTTCTTTACGCAATCAGTTCCTCAGTCCCTTGAACCACCTCTTGTCCGACCAAATACCCAAGCATATACCTCCTAAACACTCATAAACTTATTCCCCTATAAATTCTACAGTTCCCCTTTTCTCCTTACCCTTATATAAATGGGTACCATTACTGCTCTCCACCAATCCCTTGGAACTATATCCTCCCATAAACGCTTTATACACAACTTCCAAAAATCCAATCAGTCACCATCTCGCTCCAGCTCTTGATCATTTTTTCGCTAGTAATTTTCATCTTACCGTGCGATGTTACCCATTCCTTCACTTTCTCACTCTACCATTGTACTCCTCCTTAACTAATGTAACCTCATCCGCCAAAATACCTATTCCTTCTTGCACCATCAAACCACACACATTCACTAACACCTCATCATTACTGTTTATATTGTGCAGATTTTCGGAAGTGTTCTTTCCACACTCCGCTCACATCCATTTTCATTCAGTTACAAAAGCCCATCCCTATTCATTATTCTAAAGCAGATTCCCCTTATTCTCATTCTTTACGCTTTGCGCTTCCTTCCCGAGAAGAGCTTCCTATTGCCTTGTATGTCCTCATTCATTCTCCTTTTCTTCCAAACTGTTCATTACCTCTTGTTTTCTCCTACGTATGCACCTTTAATATATAGTTATTATATATATATATATATATATATATATATTTATATATATAGTATATATATATATATATATAATAGTATATATATATTATTATATATTTATATAATATATATATATATATATATATTTTGATAGTATATATATATATTTCTATATATATAGATATATTATAATATATATATATATATATATATATATATATGTATATATATATATATATATAGTATAATATATTATATATATCATATATATATATATTATATTATATTAGTATATATTGTATATATATATATAGTATATATATATTATAATATAATTATATATATATATATATATATACTATATATATATAATATATATATATTATATATATATATATCTATATATAATATATATAATATATATATATATATATATATATAATTATATATATATATTATATATATATATATATATATATATATATATATATAAAATCTTATAAAGTATCGTGAGGGAGAGGAACCAGAATTATTAATGCATTTTCTGTTGAGAAAAGGTTTCCTAGCATGAATCCTGGATAGTAATTATTTTCATTTATTACTATTTTTATTATCATTATCAAATAATAATTTAGTATTAATATTAGATTACAATTTACAGCCCTGGGTCTCAACAGACTCTAAATATAAATTTAAATTTTTTGGGGGATAGTTTTACATATTGGCTACCATGTTCGAGATTAGTAAATTTAATTGTTAAATTATTTAAAAAATTTAAAATTTTGTGCTTTTCATTCTAATTTAGCACGCATCGCTTTCCTTCTTTTTGTACACCACGCATTATTAATATCTAAACATTTTATTTAAATGTTTTATCTAATTTGCACACTTTGTGTACATTGTATTATTGAGATGCAAGTCAAATAAGGTAGATCAATTACAATTTTAAATGAAAATTTAAAGTAATTACTCTTAATTGTGATTGGAATATTTTTACTAGATTTTTTTTTTATGTTAAAATTTTTTAAATATTTTAATTGTTATATAATTATATTATTTTATTTTTTTTTTTTTTATTTTTACAAAAGTGGGAATGGGTAAAGCTTGGAAAATGTTCCTCAGTGATTATTTGAAAATTTGTTTGTGTTTTTCTTTTTTTGCAGGTGAAATCAGAGAAAGGAGTTGGTTCTGCACCAACTGATCCTTACGTTGCCTTTCGAAAGAGAACAGAAAAAATGCAGACAAGAAAGAACCGCAAAAATGATGAAACTAGTTTCGAGAAAATGCTCAAGCTTCGAAGGGACTTGCAGAGAGCTGTTACACTTGTTGAGATGATTAAACGTAGAGAAAAGTCAAAACGGGAACTTTTACACTTAAACATTGAATTAGTTGAAAAAAGGTACTTATTATATTAGTAATAGTAGTACTAGTAACAATATTGTCTGTTAGGGTCATTCCGCATCAAATCAGCATGAGGTTTTAACCTCACCATCTCTGATTTATATGAAATTTTCAACAATGGTTAACTTTATGGAGACAATGAATAATCTCAAATTTCAGGAAAATATTTCAAACCATTTAGAAACTATGGCCATGTAAAGTTCGAGAAAAATCTTTGAAAATGTGAGACCAGCATATATTCAAATTAAGATAGCAACTCTTCTAGTTAAGCTTGAACAATGAGAGTGGTGTCATTTTGTACCATTTTTCAAGGTCTTTTTAATGATATATAACACAATATGGGTTATGAGGAAATTTTTTTTCAAAATCTACGTCAAATTTGAATTAAATTTTTTTGTAGAAGTACATGATTAAAAATTTTCAATCAAATTAAGCAAATACCTTATACATATGTCAAATGTCTTTCAAAGTTTGGTTATGGGATGATGATGGCTTCATATTTTAAAATATTCTTTAAAAAACAATGTTTTACAAAAAAAATTGGGGTTTATATGCCGATGACGATGACGATTAATCGTATCACTAGTATATATATATATATATATATATATATATATATATATATATATATATATATATATATATATATATATATATATATATATTATATATAAAGTGTTATATATATATATATATATATATATATATATATATATATATATATATATATATATTTTCTTCTTCATCTTCCTTCTATTTTCCCAAGAATGGGAGTAAGGTGCGTTACATGCATCAGAAAATAAAAACAGTAGAAGAACATGACAAAAGTCGAAAAGAAAGCCCAGCCTTACCGCCCCTCTGTACCATTAATTAGTGAGAATTCGTCGCAAATGTGAAAATCCACCCTGTTCTATGGACAGCGATGGACCTCACCATGGTAGATCGTCAATGTAAGTGGTTCATCCTTGGCCCAGGTGGGGCTACAACCATACCCCTCACAATCCCCGCCATTCACCCTGTTATACACCTTTCTTCCTCGCCTCTACCAAACTCACACATTTCTCTCCTTCAAACATTCGTTTACTGACTCAGTTCACATTTTCTTCTGTTAACAAGCTTGCCGTGGTTCCTAAATGGCCCCCGCCATACATCCGCTTAACCAACCGACTATCATTCATCCTTTCCATATGACCAAACCATCTCAACATACTTTCATTTATTCTCTCATTTACCCCTTTCTTCACACCACACAACTCTCTAATACGTTCATTCCTCATTTTATCAATTCTTCTCACACCTAGCACACCCCTAAGATTGTCCTTCTGAACACATTGAACTTCAGATCTATACTTCTTATTCCAGACCATAGTCTCACTACTATACAATAACACAGGTAACAACATAGCCTCATGTAAGACCCTAGCACACTCAAGACTTAGTCCCTTTACATTCACCAACGATTTAATTGCACCAGCCACCTTCCTGCCATTCACAACTTTCCTACTACACTGCATCGTCCGTTCCCTTCTCATCCAGCATATACCCTAAATATTTAAACTCAGACACTTGTTCCAGCTGCTCACCATGATTTTTTATTAAATTTGATGTAGATTTTGAAAAAAAATGCTTCCTCATAACCCATATTGTGTTATATATCATTAAAAAGACCTTGAAAAATGGTACAAAATGACACCACTCTCATTGTTCAAGCTTAACTAGAAGAGTTGCCATCTTAATTTGAATATATGCTGGTCTCACATTTTCCAAGATTTTTCTCGAATTTTACATGGCCGTAGTTTCTAAATGATTTGAAATATTTTCCTAAACTTTGGGATTATTCATAGTTTCCATAAAGCTAAGCATTGTTGAAAATTTCATGGAAATCGGAGATGGTGAGGTAAAATTTTCATTATTGTTTGATTTGATGCGGAATGCCCGGGTACAGGAATTAAGCATTATTTTAGTAATGGCTCTACTTCCCAATACAAAAATTTTAAGTTTTTTTAATTTATGCTTCCATGAAAAAGACTATGGAATTACATCTGAGTGGAGTTTCTTTGGTACAAGCCACAGTAAATTATCTTGTGATGTAATTGGAGGTATAGCAAAGAGATTAGCAGCCTATGCTAGCCTTCAGAGACTAACTCGGCTGGAACACTGATGTCTATTTTAATATGTTCAGCAAATTAAAATTATTTTTTTCAAAAATATCGAGTATTTCTCTTAATTTTGAAAAAATTAAATTATACAAATAATAATTCTAATAATAATAAATAAACTGAAAAAGCCTTATAATTTCAAGGAATTATATTTTCCTTTTTTACAAAATTTAATAGATTAAAAAAATTTCTGACTTATAGGCAAGAAAGTTAATCTCCATTAACATTAATTCTTTCTCAAACAAATTCTATCCTCAATAAATCATGATTAATAATAATAATAATAATAATAATAATAATAATAATAATAATAATAATAATAATAATATTTATATATTTATAGTTGAGTGTTTTAGGAAAGACATGTGCTGTTATTTTGGTTGAAAGATTGTGTCAAGTGATTAAAGGGCTGATTGACGAAGAATAGGGTGCATTTTTAGAAGTGGTAGAGGATGTGTAGATCAAACTTTTACATTGAAACAAATGGTTGAGGAAAAGAGATAGATAGATGATGAATAAATTGTATTTAGGTTTATGGACTTCCAACAGCCGTATGACAGGATTAATAGGGAATCTGTGGCAAGTGTTGGTGGTAGGTTTCTGAATGGAATCAAAAGTATGTATGACGATAGTGAATTGTGTGTAAGAATAAATGTTCAAAGTGATTGATTTAATATTAATAATGGAGTGAGGCAGGGATGTGTTATGTCTTCTTGGTTATTTAATTTGTATTTGGATGGGGTGATGAAATAGAGGTAGGGGTGGTAGGGGAAAGTGTTAGAATAATGGAGAATGAAAGAGAGTGGAGGGTGTCCGGCGTATTGTATACACTCTGATGATTTGATTTTGTGTGGCAAATTTGAAGATAGTTTGAGAGGATTGGTAGAAGGGTTTGGCAGGATGTGTAAAAGGAGGGGTTTGAAAGTAAATGTAGATAAAAGTGATTAGAGTCCACAGTGTGAGGTCCATGTTGTTTGGTGAGCAATTGGAACAAGTATCTGAGTTTAAATATTTATGATATAATTTGGATGAAAAGGGAATGGATGATGCAGAGAGTAGTATTTAAAGTTGTAAATGATAGGATGGTAGGTGGTGCAATTAAATCCTCGGTGGATGTAAATGGATTAAGTCTTGAGTGTGCTAAGGTTATGCATGAGGGTATGTTGTTATCTATGTTAATGTATAATAGTGAAACTTTGGTATGGAACAAGAACTATAGCTCTAAGGTACAATGTGTTCAGGACAACTTAGGTTGTGTGTTAGTTGTTAGGTGTAAGAGGAATTGATAAAATGAGTAATGAACACATTAGGGAGTTTTGTGGTTTGAAGAAAGACGTAAATGAGCAAAAAAATGCGAGTACATTTAGATGGTTTGGTTATATGGAAAAGATGGATGATAATAAGTTGGTTAAGCGAAAATATAGTGGTGAGTGTGCTGGGAATTAACTGGCTGGGAGACTGCGAGTTTGGCAGAGGCAAAAGGTGCATAAAAGGAGTGAATAGTGAGGTATGGTTGTGGGCCGCCTTGTCCAAGGGATGAACCTTTCATTGACGAGACACCACAGTGAGAGTACATCGCAGTTTCGTGAAGCCCAAGGGTGGATTTTTTCTGACTGCGACGAGCTTACACTTATGGGTATGAAGGGGACGGTAGCGTGTGGGGGGGGGGGATTTTCAACTTGTCATGTTCTTCTACTACTATTCTATTTCCGGTGTTTGTTGCGCACCTCACCTCCAATCTTTGGAAAAGAGCTAGATGATGAACAAATATATATATATATATATATATATATATATATATATATATATATATATATATATATATAGAGAAAAATATATATATATATATATATATATATATATATATATATATATATATATATATATATATATATATATATATATATATACAATCTTAGGGGTGTGCTAGGTGTGAGAAGAATTGATAAAGAGAGGAATGAACGTATTAGAGAGTGGTGTGGTGTGAAGAAAGGGGTAAATGAGAGAATAAATGAAAGTATGTTGAGATGGTTTGGGTCATGTGGAAAGATGAATGAAAGTCGGTTTGGTTAGCGGATGTATAGTGGTGAGTGTGTTGGGAACCAACCGGCTGGGAGACCGAAGAGAAAGTGGATTGAGTCGGTGAACGAATGTCTGAAGGAGAGAAATGTGAGTTTGGCAGAGGCGAGAATAAAGGTGCATGATAGGAGAGAATGGCGGGGTTTTGTATGGGGGCATGGTTGTGGCCCACCTGGGCCAGGGGATGAACCCTTACATTGACGATTTACCATAGTGAGGGTCCGTCGCGGTCCCATGATGCTCTAGGGTGGATTTTCTGTCTGTGACGAGCTCTCACTAATTAATGGTACAGAGGGGGCGGTAAGGCTGGGCTTTCTTTTCGACGTTTGTCATGTTCTCCTACTGCTTTTCTTTTCCGGGATGCTTGTACAGCACCCACCCCCCAATCTTGTAAAAAGAAAAATAAAGAAAGAAAAAAATATATATATATATATATATATATATATATATATATATATATATATATATATATATATATATATATATATATATATATATATATATATATATATATATATATATATATATATATATATATATAGTAAAAAACTTGCAAATTAAAATTAAAATATTAAAATCTTTTCTGTGGTATTTCGTCAATTAAGTGTTTATCATCTGTGCCAGACCCACAAATGTGAGCCCTCACAAAACCCTGCCATTTACTCCTATCATGCACCTTTCTTTTCGCCTCTGCCAAACTCACATTCCTTTCCTTCAGACACTTCTTTACTGACTTAATCCACTCTCTCTTAGTCTCCCAGCTGGATGATTCCCAGCCCACACACCACTATAGATCCGCTTAACCAACCGCCTATCATTCATCCTTTCCAAATGACCAAACTATGATAATACACTCATTTATTCTCTTATTCATGCCTTCACATCACATAACTAATGACACGTTCACTCCTCATTTTATTAATTCTTCTCACACTTAACAAGCGCCAAGATTATCAATCAGAACAGACAACACCTTAGATCTATCTCTCTTATTCCACACCATAGTTTCACTACAATTCATTGACATCGATTTAAATATACCCTCATGCACAACCCTAGCTCTCTCAAGACTTAGTCCCTTTTCATTCACCAAGTATTTAATTGCATCATCCACCTTCTGTCATTCACAACTTTCATACTACTCCTTGCATTATCCATTCTCTTTTCATCCAACATATAGCCAAAATATTTAAACTCAGATACTAGTTTCAGTTGCTCACCATCCAACATGATTTCACACTGCTGAATCTCCTCATCCACCATCACCTTACTCATATCTACATTTACTTTCATTCCACTCTTTTTAACACACTCTGTCAAGCACCTTACTCATATCTACATTTACTTTCATTCCACTCTTTTTGCACACAATGTCAAACCCCTCAAACCTGCTTCAGATTCGCCACACAAAACCAAATCATCTGCTCACAATAAGCAGGGGACTTTCCATTCTCTTCCACTCTCTATCAGTCTTAACACTCTTCTCTGTCACCTCTACCACCCCTACCTTTATTTCTTTCATCAACCCACCCATATGCAAATTAAATATCCATGGAGACATAACACTTCCCTACCTCACCCCACTATTAATAATAAACCATTCACACACTACTCCATTTATTCTTACACACGCTTCACTCTTGACTTTCGTACTTTTGATTCCATTCAGAAGCCTACCACCAACACCATATATCACTAATACCTGCCACATAACTTCCCTATTAATCCTGTCATACGCTTGTTGCAAGTCCATAAATTTAAACAATTTGTTCTCTCATTTTCTAATTCATTTGCTTCAATGTAAAAATTTGATCTACACCTCCTTTACCATGAGTAAATGCACCTTGTTCTTCGACAATCAGCCCCTCAATCACTCGAAACCTTCTTTCAATCAAATACCAGCATATATCTTCCCTACAGCACTTAGTATCTCTTACCCTTACTTAAGGGTACTATCATTGCCCCCCTTCCAATTATTTGGAACTACACCCTCCACAAACGCTTTGTTACACAACTCCCATATCCAATCAATCACAACATCGCCTCGATTCTTGATTATTTCACCAGTAATTCCATCTATACCTGCTGATTTTTACCATTCTTCAACTTACCCACTCTACTATTACACCCTCTCTTATCCCCAAAATACCTACTTCTTACACCATCATACCCACACACACCCCCTTCATTACTGCCCATTTACCTCTTTTGCCCCCCCCCTCTCCAGTGTATACATCATTTAGTCTTTCTTTTTTCCTCCGCATATGTTTCCATTCACCTTTTTTTTTTACGAAACCATCTTTCTTTCTTTCTTTTTTTTTTTTATACTGCTTACAACATCTCTATTCTACCACTCACTATTGACATTCTTACTCCTACTTTAGCACACTCACTTACTTTCTCTTGCACAACTAACAAGGGTTTCCTTCATTTGCCTCTGAATATATTCAGCTTCATCTTGTTCACATTCAACTGACTTATTTACAAGTGCTTTCAAATTCTTTTCCATAATAACCCTGTTCACTTAACTTAATATACTCTGTTCACTTAGCTTCTTACTCTTAATTGTTCCCACTTCCTTCCTTCCTTATTTCCATCTATGACCCCACTAACTTAATTTTACATAGAACAACGTAATGATCTGATATTTCCATCTCCAAACTCTTTGCTGATTTAACATCCACCAAAACATTAATTGTATTTGGTTGATATTTCCTTTTATTTTTATATTCGGTAAAAATTATTTTTATAAAATGGCATGTAATTTATTTCTCCATTGTTTAAATTATATCTGATATATGAAAATATGCATTGCTTCAAACTTGGGATGTATACAGCTAAAATATATAATTGAGGATATTTTTGTGTAGGTGTATTCAAATTTGTTTTGAGTTTTTACATTAGCTTATTTTTCTTAGGTTTGAGATGGAAGACTTCAATGGTGCAATTATTAACGAGATATCTGCTCAACGACTTAATCAGCAACTAAGCAGACCTGCTTTCACTCCCATTACTCCAAATCACAAAGTTGGAATGAGTGATTTGGAAGGTGGAGTAATTGGAACAGGAAGTAGCAATGTGTGGCTAAAAGTTCCTCCAGTCTCAAGATCCAATAAGGTTAGTGGGTTTTACTTTATTTTCTTGTTTTTTTAATGTGATTAGAGTAGATTTTGCGTTGGGAATTAGGGTAATCCCGTTGATTGTTCGTTATACCATGTAAATAAATAAATTTATTTGGATATCTATAGCAGTAGATGAGGAAATATTTAGTAGATATAATATAAGATATTAATAATTTAGACTGAATTTCAAATAAAGGAAGAAGTTATTAAAACAATTTGGATTGATAACTTGTAATATTTAATTGGCAATATTCATAAGGAGAAAGCTTGCATTGTTTCTTGGGTACTTTATTGATGAGTTTCTTTGTCAGCTGAACAGTATTGAAAAATACTTAAAAGTTTTATTTTTAGAGCATATATATGTTTAAAGTTTGTAAGCTTAAAGTGTTAGTATATAGTATTTTATGTAAATTGAAAATTTATATGTAATATTTTTTTAAGGTGTATATCTCTTATAAGTAATTGTTGTTCAGAGTTTAGTATTAGTATGAGCATAGTATAAGGAAAGAAATTAGAGGTTTTGTTATATATATATGAAATCATACTTATTTCTATTTAGTTTGTTTTTAGAGCATATATATGTTTAAAGTTTGTAAGCTTAAAGAGTTAGTTATGAAAGATGCCCTTGGTTAATAAATTATATTTTCTTATATATATATATTAGTATTTATTATTTTATTTATATTACTATTTATTATTTGATAAAATATTCGTGGTCCTGGTTCTTGATCTATTCACACAATGCTGATTTAAAAGAGTGCTCTATGCAGATGAAAGGTATGTGTGCTGATGATAGATTTTACGTGCACTGTATTGTAACTAAAAGATAGAACGTCGAGAATTTCTTCCTGTGTGGATATAAGCCCACTATATTGTCAGTGAAATCCGTTTCTCCCTTTCGTCCCTGGTCTTGGTGGGTGCTTATATTCATTCACCATAGGAAGAAATATTATTTTTTGCTATCTTCTTTTTAATACTTTTTGTTCATGGACACATAGCTGATGAAGTTGCCATCATTTCTCTAACCACAGCTGGTGAATTGCTCATTAGGGGTATTTTTATCAATACTTTTTATGATCACTTGCAGGGTTATTGCAGTTTACCTTATCAATATATATATATATTTATATTTTTATATATTATTTTTATTAGTATTATTATATGGTTATATGATTGTATTATTATATATATTATTATTTATATTTTTTATATTTATATAATAATAATATTTATACTTATATATATATATTTAGTGATGCGGTAAGTATTTCGATCGCATTTTCCAACTGACTCCGCACATTTATAATTAGATCCGCAAATTGTCCCGAGAATGTCTCTATAATGTCGATAGATTGTCGCTAGAATGCATTTTAATTGTCGTTAGATTGTCAAATTAAATTATATATATTAAATATATTATATTTTATTTTATAGTTATATTTTATTTTATATATATATATATATATTATATTATTTATTATATATATTTTTATTATTATATTCTATATTTATTATATTTTATTATTTATAATATATATCTATTTATTTATTATTTATTATTTTTTATATTATTCTAATATTATATATAAGTTTTTTAAGTGATTGCAGTGTATACATCCCGCATCCGCAATTTTTACCACTGAACATGATCCGCACATTATTAAAGTATCGCATCCGCATCCGCGTTTGCCCTGCGGATGTTTCGCGGATTTTATGGTCGAGATTTGATAAAGAATTTATAATAAAAATTAATTAAGAAAGAATATGAACAAAATGAAATGAAATGTTGAAGGGCAATTCATAAACTGCTTTGATAGTTTCTATATCTTAATTGTTAATTCATAAGAGGTTCTCAACTCTGCTGGAAAAGTGAACTTTCATTTGTATTGGAAAGAATTGGTATTTTGCTTTCATAAGAACCTCTTGGCTTCGTACGCTTTCTTCCAGTTTTGGTAATTCCATAAGTTTTTATATATTTTTTAATCTAATGTGTAAAGTGAATCATATTTCATACTGCAATTAATATGCTATTGATAACTTCATTTGAAGAAACTTACCAGAATATAATCATTTAAACAACTTGAATAGTAATCTGCACCAAATAAACAATTAGTTGCTTGCTACATGCTCTGTCTTCGATGTTATATTTTTTCCAATTAATTTCTTAATATTCGCTTAAGTGAAGCATTTGTTTGAACCATCGTTCATATGATAAATGATTTGATCTGGTTTTTAATTATTTAAAGAATTGAAAGATGTATATTACAACTAGAGCTAGAATAATTATCGCTTTTGGTATGTGCTACTTAAAATGCAAAGAATGGTATTGCATTATCTTGTCGTAACATAACTCTTATTTTTATATAAATGTCATTTTTCTAACACTTAGATATTGTAGTCATCATTGTTAAATGCGTTTCTACTCGTGTGGTGGATATTTCTGTCGGGAAAATTCAATGGTCGAGTAATTAGTTCCTATTTTTATTTTGCCTACCGTTTGGGGTTTCAGTTTATATTATTAGGAGAAGGAGGAGAAAGTTTTAATGAACCAACAGGCTTTCTGTACAAGTTATCGAGAGTATTACAGATGGTGCGATCTGGAAGAATTGTCTAAATCATGTTCCATGTAGTGTATGAAGAAACACTAGCGGCATTGCCAAGGCGGATGGTGAGGGCAAATGATTGTAATTTTAACTATCATCGGGAGAGAAGGAAAGACCCTATGTTGAGTCCGCTGAAGGTCAGGGTGGGTGGAGGGAAGTTAAGCAGGGGAAGGTCTGCTACCACGCTGGTAGATGAACCTTGGGCGGAAATGAATGACGTGAGCCTGCTCTCTGCAACTTTTTGTTCCAAGTTGATGTAGAGTATTTTTTATCATTGCTGTGGGTCTAATTTTAAGGTATTATGTATGGAGTTTGAATGAGTAATATAAGGGAGGGGACTTTTTATGCAGAAAAGGCGCAGAAAGTTAATGGTGACTGTTTGCTTAACAACTTAACTTCCCTTATATTTGTAATTTCATACTAGTGCATAAAAGTATATTATATAATTTTTTCTCATTGTAGTAATCTCTTTTCACTAAGTATAGGCTGGGAAGTTGGGTGAAAGAGGTGTTAATTGGGGTCCTGCTATTGGAGTTTAGGGTCTTATTCTCTGTCTTCGTACTTCTATGTAACCTTGTTTAACAATTTATATATTAATCAGGAATCGGACTGGCGTATATTTCATATTCATTATATATATGATTTATATTATTTATTATTTTTAATCTTTTATTTATATATTCATATAATATTTTTATGTTCTATATTTATTATATATATATATTTACTATTAATTTATATTATATATTTTGCGCTTATCCGCAATTACCGCGATATTTAAAATCAAACATTCCGTATCCGCATATTGATTTGTTTTTCCGCACTTTTCCGCTGATGCGAATAATAAAAATCACTATGTGCTTCAATCAACTAATATATAATAATTATATTTTTTATATTAACTATTATTATTATTTTATTTTTATTATTTTATTATAATTTATTTTTTTTTTTATATATATACTATTATATAATTTATTTTATTACTTATATTATTTTTCTTTATATTATTTATATATATATGATATATATTTTTCTATATAGTATATATATATTATTAGTATTATATATATAATTTTTATATAGTATATTATTATTATATATTATATTTATTATTTTATAGTATATGATTTAATATTTATATATTATAGTTTAAAAATGTATATAAGTTAAAAGATTAAAAATCAACTATTTTAAGAAACTTTTTAATATTATATAATATATTGATATTTATTTTTTATTATTTATATATATATTTATATTATATATATATATTTTATTTTTTATTTCTATTTTATTAATATATTTATATTATATATTATTATTATATTTATGATATGAGTTTATTATTTATTATATTATTTATATTGTATTTTTTTAGTTGGAGTGTGTTGAATATTCAATTTCCAGTTAGGTTTTTTTCTTTTACTTTATTTGGTTTATTGTTGCCTTGGTTTTTATTTAGTTGTGTTAGTGTTATGTTGTATATTCCTATTTGTTTTATATGAGGTTTTCTTGGGTTTTTTATATTATTATATATAGGTATATATACTATATAATTTTATTATATTGAGTTTGTATACAGGATCCATATATTAAGGTTTGTAGTTATTTGTTTTTTATTGTATTTTGTTATTGTTAGATATTTTTGTAGTCGTTTTTTGGCGTTTTTGTTGTCACGCAAGAAAGTTTGACGCGATGTTTTGAACTATAAGTCACATGATTTCTCTTTTTTCTTGTTATTATTAAAGGAATTATCGTTTTTTATTTGGACTTGTGTTTTTATAAATTTATTCTTAGTTTGTCATAGTATATTCAGTAGCTATCTCATATCCGTTGTTTTAGTTTTTATTATATTGTTTTTATCTAAGTATAGCGATTTATATATTTTACTTTTATATTTGTTTGTTTTTTACAACGTTTCAGATAAATTTGTTTTTATATTTATTATATATATATAGTTATTTATTGTTATTTTTGATTATGTGTTTTTTTTTTGTTTTTTTTGTAAGTATCAGATTTTATGTAGATAAATGTATGTGTAGTGTGTTGTGTTGTGTTTGTATTATGTGTATTATAGATGTATGTGTTTGTATCTAGGTGTATTATATTATGTATATATATGATATACGTATATGGTTTATATATATTCTTTTGTTCTACCTGGTTTATACAATAGTAACTGATAGTTATATCTTTTTCTGGTTTATATTATATAATTTATTTATTGTTGAAGTATTGAAAATGGTGTTTATACTTATATATATAGTTTTTTTACTAATTAATTTTTTTATATATTTTACATGTTGCATGGGTATATTGTTATATTCTTATGTTTTTGTTATGTTAGTTACTTCAAATATTCTATTATGTATATGTTATATAATTATTATTATATATATGGTTTTTTTTTATATATTAATAATATTTTATTAGTAGATTATTAGCTTAGTATGTTATTATATTAGGTTTTGACTTTTTTTTGCGTTTTTTTTTTATATTATTTTAATTGAATTAAATGATTATTGACTATATTTATGTTGTTTATCATCTCTGTATTTTTCGTGTGTAGTCGTTTGCATTTTACATATATAGAGATGAGTTATATAATTTTTTTTCCTGTTTATTGATAGATTCTAAGGATGAATGTTTTCCGCTTGCAACAACTATTATATAATGCAGTTGGAAAGGAGCTGAGTAGAGAATAGTTGTGTGGCAACATATTTATATTTATATAGTGGAGGATTAAAAAATGAAAGGATAGGAGGATCAATAAAACTTCTAATGGAAAGAAAAGACAATTGGACTTAATTAGGTGTAGAGTAGAGAGAGAGGAGAGAGAGATTGAAGTATGGAGAAAAGAAGAGCTAGAAGAGAGAGAGAGGAGAGAGAGAGGTGGTGAGAGAGAGTGTGTAGGGAGAGATAATGGAAAAGTTTTTAGTGTTTAATTATTGAATTTATCGTATATTTTTTTTCTCTAAACATTGAAAGATTTATTATATGGAGGAGCGGGCGTCATATGGGTTGAAGGGAAATTATAGAGAGAGAGGGAAAAATAGTTTGTTTTGTGTTCGTATTTTTATGGGAGCAGTAAGTGTTGTTTTTGCTATAGTTCTATGATGTAGATGTGTGTCTGGATTATGTATATATTTAGTATGGATAGTATTGAGTTATGTATGGGTATAATTATAGTTTTTATATTTAGTTTTTTTTTTTATTTAGTTAGTTGTTATTGACTGAGTATTTATATGGTATTGTATCTGATAGTTCGTCTAGTTTTTGGGTAGTATGGTAATTTAGTATGTTATTATTATGTATAAGATGATTATTTAATGTTTAAGTATTGTGTTTGATAGTTACTTGTGGGTAGATTAAATAGTAGTGTGCTAATTTATTATATTAGTGATTTATATATATTATATAGTATATATTATTGATGTATTATTATATACTTATCTTTTATCTTGTATATTGTATGTTTTTTATATTTATTGCTTAGTATTATATTGAATAATATATAATATATTTATGCGGTATAAAAAATGCAAAGTGAGCAAATTTTATGAACAATTTTATCATATGTGTGATTTACTATAGGATTTGAATTTATATAATATAATTTTTTATTTACTTATAGGTAGTTATGTTTAGTGTTATTCATTGTGTAGTTGATATTGAGTACTTGATTTATATATTCTTTACGTTTTAGTATCTACTAAGTATGGGGCGGTGACTGTAGTATTGTCATATATAGTTATTTGATGAGGCTAGTGTTTGTGTAATGTAATTGTGTTTTTAATATATTATTATTTAATATATATGTATTCTTTAATTCATATATTATATATTTTTTTGAGGTGTGTTGTTATATGTTTATATTATACGTCTATAGGAATCCTTATTTCTATGTTCAATAAAAGTTAAGTGCAAAACATGATAAATTATTTTAGTTTTCTTTTATATTTGCTGCTTATTGATTAAATATTTTTTATATTAGTTATTATTATATCGTGTATTATAATTATTATTAGTGAGGCAGCTTACTATTTCAATGTCCTATATATATTATTTTATCGCAACTGGCGTCAATAGATTTTGTTTTTAGTACGATGGGTGAGGTAGGTTGTATGTAGTGGATATATGTATATTATATCTGATTTGAGGTAGGGTTATGTACTAGTCTTTTACTCTAAGTTTATTTTGGGTTCTTATATATACTTTATTTTTGATATTTTATTGTTGTTTTTACATTCTTGTGGAGGTGTGGTATTCGAATCGGCCGTAGAATCCCGTTCTTTTTGTATGTGGTGTTTTTATCTTTATCTTGGGTATTTGTCATTTGTGCGTTCATATTTTTTTTTTTTGTTATTTTTTTGTGTTTTATTATGTTGTTCTGTGTTCCAGTTATAAGTGTGTGTGGTGTTTTTGTTGCGGAGGATCTTATTTTTTTGTTTTAATTGTAATTTTTATTTTTGTAATTTATGCAGATTTTTTATATGGGGTTGACATTTGAATATATATTTTGTTTTAATGTATTACTTCGGCGGATATGTTTATTATGGTTTTTGGAGTTTTTTACAAAGGATATAGTTTCTTAGCTTTTTATTTTTTTTTTTCTTTTTTTGTAGGTTTTTATTAGATTTTAGGAATGATGTTCGTATAGTTGTTTATGTCGTTCTTTAACTCTTTTTATATGTTTTTCAAGTTGTTAGCTTATATATTTTTTTATTTGAATTAATTTAGGTACTTTAAACCTTTTTTGAGTTAGGGACTGTAGTTGTTTTATCTTTTTTTTCTTTTAAGTTTTGTAGGTTGTAAAGTGATAAATTTTAGTATATTGATAGTCAAAATTTGTTTTGGTTTAAGTTTTGTTTTTTTTCAGTATTATATGTAGTAATATTTTTTTTTTTTTATTTAATTGATTTTAGGTGGCTTTAAAATTTTTTTAAGTTATGGAATTAAGTTTTGTTTTCAATTTTTTTTTCTCTTCAATTTCTCCTTTTGTTTTAGTTCTGTTTTTTTGTCTGATTGTTCTTATATTGAATATTATTGTATGTTGGTTTTGGTGTGTGTGTGTGTGTGTGTGGTGTGGTGTGTGTGTGTGTTAGTTGATTTTACGTTTTGTGTTGGTGTGTGTGTATGAAATGATGGTATGATTTGTATTTTAGGCGCGCTTTTCGTATTTTTATTGTATACCATTTTCTATTTTCCGCGGACTAAAATTCTATATTTGCTCTTTTATCATTCATATGCTTGAACTCTAACACTAACCTTTGTTCTCTTTGGTCTGAGTACTCGCAAATGGCTAAGAATGTCACTTCCTCTTTATACGTCGTTTATAATAATCATTCGATTATATTTATTGATCTCTGAATATTCTAAGTATTATTTGCGGACTGAATGGGCTAAATTGAGGTACTTTGTGATTTTAATACTCTTCCTTTGTTTAACTCAATCTCATTAGAGGAAAGTCTGTGATTGCTATTTAAATTCGATGCTTCGGTTGGTGTTATTATATATCTTTTGCTTCTCTCTTTCGGTTACCTTATTTTTTTTTGGTCTAATTGGTAAAATCTTGTGTCTGTTTTGGGGTGCTACTGGGGTTTGTTCTCTTGGGTTCTAACAGAAAAGATTTTTCACTCTGTTTTCTTTGAATCATCAGTTACTTGTACCTTTGTTTCGACCGAAGACTGTTCATACGTCGTCTCATCAAAATAACTGAGGTTGCGCTCTATTTAGGGATTTCAATGTTAAACACAACACTGAATGGTTAGGGATCCTCATTTTCAATTTACTGATTTAGGTGGTTGTAGTGTAGGTCCTGATAATTCATTCCATTTCTTCTAACGATCTTGGTAGAGGCAAACTAATCAAAGTAACGCTTAACAAATCATGTTATTCTTTCCCAGATCAATTATCTTTGAACACTTTACTTTGTGACCTCATTTTGTTATCCCCTTACTAGTCTTCTTCTTCTTTCTTATAAATAACACTTATCGTTAGAAATATCAATTAACTATTTCTGTACCACATACCTTTATATCTCTTCTAATTTAATACTCTCTCCAACAGTTCCAACCTCTGCCCTAATCGCGTTTTTTCTGGCACTCTATTGATCGGGGTGATTTTGGGTGTGTCCCTTGCTCGCTTCTTTGACTCAAATTAAACTCTTCATTAGGCTTTTGATTGTTGCAATCTGTATGACTGCTTCGAGTCTTCTGCCATTAAGGTGGGGAGCTTGTTAATCGTCTTGATTGGGATGCTGACTTCTATAATAAAAACCGGACTGGAAATCTTTCTCTTCTCTTCATATCCTTGACGATGAATCCTCAAATATTCTCTTGGCCATTGTCTATTGATAGAGACAATCGCTTTATTGGTTAGGTTGGAAAAATTTCTTCTGGTTCTTCTCATTCTCCTATTTTTCTCGCTAATTTTCATTCACTAGAATCGTTTGGCATATGGGAGTATCCTCTTTCATACGATGGCAATTTAGCGGGCTTTTTTCATCAGTAACGAGTGCGCCAATATACCTCTCTTTGGTGTCTCTCACTGACAAATCTTCTGGCCTTTGGCCAAAACATCTCTAAATTCTGTTAAATTTTGCTTTCCTCCTTCTTTATTTGAATCTGATGGCTTCTTGGTTGCTAAAGCTTTTTCTCGCAACTTGTAAAAGGCCCAATCTCTTTTCGGCATCCTATTTTTCCTCTATACTCAACCCTGGATCTGATTCTGCTATTTCGCTCCTTACCTCACACCTTCTCTCTCTTCATTGATGTTCCTATTGTCTTTGCCTGTGATTGCATTGATCGGGTCATGGGTTGCTCTCTGTAATCTTTATGACGTTAGGAGGTCTGGGGGTCGCGGTATGGCAGTCCTTTCGCCTGCCTGGTTGTTGGGAGTGTTTGCTTTGGTTCTTGAAACTGGCGCCGTTCCGCTCGTGGGTCAATTGGTGGGCTATAATTTTCTCTTTTATGTCTGCAAGATCTATATCTATGGTGTCACTCAGTGTTGGAGAGCAGCGCACAAGTGTCCAACCTAGGGTGGCGAAAACGGGAAGGCGCCGGGGGGGCGCTGATGGTGTCTAGATATGCGCTGTGTAGGTCTCACCTGGTGATTGGCTATGCTGAAGATCCTTTGGAAACATGTTCTTATTTCACTTCTTGAGATAGCATCTGGATTTAGTCTCATTCTCTTCTTCCGATCTGCCAGTTAACTAGTCTTGCGCGATCAGTACACCTTCTCTGATTTTATTATTTTCTTTTTTTTCAACCGATTTTATGGTTTTACCCGTCCGTTTAGGAACTATTCGGGGGACTATGCGTAGTGGCGTCTTGGACATAGGGGCAAAGCTATTTGACCGGGTATTGGCACGCGGTCACTGCTCTTCTCCAAGCGTCCCTCCTTTTTGGGCTTTCCTCCTTTCTCTTTTGGCTTATTCTTATGTTCTGAGCTTCTTTCGTAAGTCGCTCGACTAGGTCGGCTGATGGTTGATGGAGCGACTTTTCTCTTTTTTCTACGTTCGCTTAGTGGTGTTTTTCAGGGTTCTGTCTTGTCTCACGTACTTATCTTATTTTTATTAATCGATCTTCTCACTTCTGCACATGCTAGACTCTATTTCTTCTACGATTCATATGCCCGATGACTCGTATCTTTCATTTTTCTTTCTAACTCATTTCAATTTTTCTGCTCCGTCTTTTTGGACTTCTAGGTGATTTTGCTTCTCTTCGTTTTCTATACTCTTCCGATATTATTTTTGGGCATTTTCGTATATATATTATTAGTTGGTTATAATTTGTTTTATTAATGGTACCTATTGGTATTATCTATTTTAATATGTTATTATTTATGTTTAAAATATATAGTTGTTTGTTTTTCTTTAATATATAGATTATTATTTTTTTTTTTATATTTTATTTGTATTTTATTATATATATATATTATAGATAATAGATATAGTAAATATATATATATATTATATATATATTATATATACTATATATATATATATATATATATACTATATATAATAATATATAATTTATAAAATTTATATTTTTTATATTTTTATACTTTATTGTTTCTTTATATTACATTAGTTTAGTTGAATTTTAATTAGTATATTAGAATTTCCATTAATTTTTATAGTTTATATTATGCTATATCTATATACAGTTTATTCTAATATTTTATTATATATAGTAATATATTATATTATTATTATTAATATAGTTAGGTATACTAATTAGTATTATGTTAGGTACTATGCCTATATGATATTTTTTTATATACTATATATTTATTATATATATTATTAAGAGAGTTATGTTTATTATAGTTTATTTTGCCCGAGAGAGTATTTTTTTTTTAAATTATAATTATTTTCTATTTTGTGTGATATTTTAAATTTACGTGTTGAATTGGTTCATAATTTGGTGTAATAATCTAGAATTTAATTTGTATTATTTTGAATTTCTAAATTGTTAGTGGATTAATTATAAAATCTTTCATTGTGCAGTTTTGTAATATATACAAGGTAGCGATTCTGGAGGTTTTATATAAGGTTAGAGAGGTGTATATGCGAGTAGACTGTTTTCATTTGTCATATCAGGGCACGTGCAAAATCTTACAATCACATGCACGCCACATCACCATATTTGGGTTTCTATAAATTTTACACACCACAGCTACACAAAGGCATCACCACACACACACAACACACACACACATATAAAGGATAACAACCTGTTCTGGAAATAAATAATTACCCCATGGTAGTGAGTGAGGGACTTTTTATGATCTATAAGAGATGGTCGTTAGTTTACGCTTTATATTATGATTATATATATATATATTATTTATATATGATATAGTGATTCTATATATATATTTTGGAGTTTTTATTTATCTCGGAGTAGCATTAGAGATAGGTATTTGTGTAGGGTATATATTATAATTTAGTTATTTTTTTCGGTGTATTATTTATTTTATATATATATAATATTATTGTATACTTATATATTATTTTTTTTTATATTTTCGTGTTTTGTATTGTGCTATATTTATTTTTTATGTTTATTTATTTGTTATGGGTGATATGTTTTTATTTATTTTATGTTTATTATTGATTTTTATTATTTATAATATGTTATTTATCTTTATTATTATTATTTTATTTTATATAATTATTTATTATTATATACTATATTTTATAATCATTATATCTAACTCATTTATATTTATAATTTATGGTAAATATTATATCATGTATATATATATATTATATATATTATTAATAATTATATTATTCTATTATTATATATTATTAATTAATATAGTTATATATCTATAATTATATATTTATTTATATTTTTTATATATATATAATATTTTATATTTAATATATATTTAGTACTTAGTATTATGTTCATTTATATATATATATAGTATATATATTAGGTAGCTACCATATATATAGTTATTTGCTTATTTATTTAGTTTATTGTATTATGTATTATTACTATTATTATATGTTCAGATTTGGTGAATATTTTTATTATTAATTATGTATTTTAATTCCTTTTAAGGTTATTTGATTTAGATTATGAGTATGATAGGATTATGTTAGATTGATCTGATTTAGTTCCTTGTCGTTCTTTGTGTTTTTTTTTTTTTTTTGTGTTGAGTCAGTAGAATAGATATTGTGAGATGTGAGTTATGAGAGTAGATAGAGTAGGAATGAATACGATAGAGTAGATAATATTTGAGGAATGATATTTTCACTAGAAATGTCTACTTATCTTTCGACATAAAGGTATGAGATATTTATTAAAATAGTTGTTTTGTGTGATGTGTGCTGTGTGTGTGGGTTGTGAGAGAGAGGGAGGAGTACGATTAGTATATGGAGAGATAGAGAGAGACGAGAGAGAGAGGTATGAGGAGATGAGAGAGATGTATGACGTGAGAAGAGTAGGAGTAGATCATAAGTTGTTTAATTATTGCCCCTGTCTATATGAGGAGCATACAACAAGATTCTTTAATTAAATTTATACAACTTCTGTTCAAAACATTTATCGCGCTTTTAATATTTAATTTTCTTGTTCTTTGCCAATTTTTTCTTTATACATTTTCTTTTATAAATGCGGGAAAATATTTTCGATTAGCAACTTGAATTTAGACCTCTTTCGCTCTTATTCATATCGAATTTATTTTCAATTATGTTAAAGTTTTTATAATCTTTGAGGAGGGTATAATTATTGTTAAAGACTCGCTAATATTGTGTTTATGTAGGAGGTGGTTGAAATCGTGTGATTAAGATTTAAGAAGCGATAACGTAATTTGTTAGTTGGCATTTAATGTAGGGATGTTAGATTATGTATTTATTTATTCGGGTTATGCTCTGGTGTTAGGTCTTTATAAATAATAGTGGATATAGGTTGGTTGGATTTTATTTATCTTATTATATATTTTATAATTTATATTATATTATATTATTATTTGTTTATATATTTATATTTATATCTTGATATAATATCTATATTTTATATTAATTATTTTTTTATATTATTATTTGAGGGAACTAATCCGTATGTTTTTAGTATATATGTTTTATTCGGCTATATTTAATTTTTATGATGTAGGGTCTATCTGTCCTCGATAAGCAAACACGTCATATATGTATCTTGAAAAGTTGAGCGGGTATATCAGAGCTACATGGATAAATAATAACATTTTTGGGATTATTTATCGCTGAGCCACATTGTTTAATCTGGAGTTTTCGAAATTATAAAAAAAAATAACGCTCTTTAGAAAAATTTAAAATTGTTAAAAATGTTGGAAATATATTGTATGTGATTGGAATGTCGTTTTTTGCGGAAAAAATCGAAGTGCAAGCTCTAGTCGCTTCGAGTGGATGCGTCTAAAGTTTGTCCAATATGTTATGGGTTTTTTTTTAGACTAAATGGGAGATTTTACCTTTTTTTGGCTAAGGTAAACACAAATGGATGGTGACAGAGATTCTGGTTTTCTTCGTTTGTTTAGGTTTCTCTCTTTAGGGTTTATTTGACGGGGGTATTTCGTCCATGAGGTTCTGGGTCAATTTGGGTCCGGGTCGGTCTCGAACGCACCGCGTAAAAAGGACTTAAAAATTAACATTGTCGGTCTCGGTGTAGAATGGAGTTGTTTATTAAAAATAAACATTATTTTGGTTTATACTCTTTTGCTTCGTACTAATTTGCCATGAATTTTGTGAAGGTTACTGGAGACAGCGTTACAGTGCCAGATTCTATTAGATGGATCTTAATTTTTAGAGGTGTGTGTTATTAATTAATATATTTAAGTACTCTTATCGAATTTTTACAATAATTTTTTTTGTTCTGCATATCGCTAAACGATTTTCATCCTGTTTTTGCTTTCCATGTTTTGTGTATTATTTTTATTCATTTTTCATGTCCGTTTATATTTTTTTTATAGTTAATGCATGGTTGCTTGGGGACGTCTGTCCATTATATTATTATATATGATATTATATTATATTTTTATATTATCTATATATTTATAATATTTTTCACTTAATAAATATATTTATTATGTTTATACTACATATTTATTTTTATATTTGTTTATTTTTTATAATAGGTATTATATTATTAATCTTATATATTATATATGTAATAATTTCAGGTATATGAGGTTTTTATAGGGGTTTTGGTATTAGTTTTTTATTGAGTAGGGGTTGGGGAGGAATATGTGTGTGTGAGTGAGGGTTACTAATATGGTATTGATATAGTATTATGTGTACTAGTAGGATGGTTGAACGGACTTAGGGAAATAATGCGTTTGTTTTTTTTTTCTTATTATATGTGGTTGTGTATATGTAGTACAATCGTTGTTTTTCTTACATATGCAAAATTTTTCTTTCTTCATAATAATTTAAAAGGTTTTGATTATTTTTTAGTAGTGTTAAGGTTTTGTCTTTAAGGTGTTTAATAGAAATATTGTTATGATTTATGTATTATGATTTAAATTTAAATATATTTTAGTTGAGTTTTCGTTTTTTTAATATTTTTATAGGTTTGAAGAACGTGCATATAGATTTTCTTGCGCTCCGATATTTTCGATATTACGGAAGTCTAAGTTTCGGCGGGCGGGCTGCCGTCGGAGCTGTTCGCCAGTTTAGTGTGTCATATTTATGGTTATTTCCTCTTATTAGATATATATAGATGTATATACTTGTCTCAATGTGGTCTGAGCCTTTTCATTGCTGCAAACTTACCGCATGCATTACTTGTATAAGTTCCTGAAGAGTGTCATAAATTGCAAATGAAGTTTCGTGCAATTTTTTGGATAGCTTGTGAAGTGTTAGAGCCGAGAATACAGCACTCACATGCACTTAACACACATCTATACACTTAGATTATACTAATCTTTTTAGGGTTGCGGGTTAGATTCGTATATATGTATACGCTAACTGAGGTAAATATTATTGATTATACTATCTAATTTTATGACCTGGGTTTATAGGTTATTATATTATAATATATATATATATATATAAACTACTTTTAACTGTGCTTTATCCCCAATGGCAGGGGGTAACAGCGGTCTAGGGGGACCACTATTTTGGAATCGGAACTCTTAAGCGCGGCTATCCAAACCCGCGCCACAAACGGTGTTCGCAGGTCGAGTTTAATTCTTGCCCCGAGAGATAAAATCCAACTGCTAACGGAGGAATTTGACAGCGGTCTTCGTATATATATGATATATATATATAGTATATTATATATATATTATTATATATATATATATATATATATATATTATATATATATATATATATAATATATATTGGTGTGTGTAAATGTCTGTTCAGGCTTTCGATATATATCAAATAAAAAATTGCAAATTTTATTTCCATACAATAAAATTTAATTTAGGAAATTGCGTTTCCAGATAAAATATGTAAACTGCATTTGCATCAGAGAAACGCTTAAACAAAAGATAAATGTCTTTACACACACAAACAAACGACACACGACACACACGATATTTATAATTTAGGTACGCCATAATGTAAAAGCTATTCCAATGATTTATGATCTTTTGGCTTATTTATAAATACTTCAAGACTACTTTGTCTCCATCAATCGAGACGTTGATAACAGTGTGTGTCTGCTACAATAGACGGCTTTGGTGGATTGAAAAATACATAATTTTTTTTGGCTATTTATAAAGAAAAATTTCGAGGGACATACAGGGTTGCCAAAAACTCTTCGATTGACTATATATATTATGACAGTCTCTATCATTGGAGACACTGATAACAGGGTATGTCTATTCCAATAGTAGACTTTTTAGCATTGAAATACGCTTACTATTTCTTAGATATAATGGCACTTTCAAATTACATACAGGGTAGTTAATATTTGTTAAGTATTTTATAATTTGTTTTTAGTATTTATTATTATATTATTAGTTATTATTATTATTATTATTATTATCTATTAATTATTATTATTATTATTTATTATTATTATTTATTAATTATTATTAATTTTTATATATTAATATATTATATATATATAGATATAAATATATTTTATATATATATATATATATATATATTGTTTTTATATATATAGTATATATATATATATATATATATATATATATATAATATGTATATACTCGATTGCTTTAAAACTGTTTCTGAACTCAACTTTTTTTGGGTTGAGGGATAGCTCAGTCCTAAAGCATCGGTATATTGTCCCCATTCGCAACATGCGGTGGTTCAATCCCGAAAAAGGCAGTAATTTTTGACCTTCCCATTTATTTTTTTGCTTAATATCTAACAATAAAATGCGATTAATGCATTTAATAATTTACATATTATTAAAAACGAGGGATAGACAGGCTGGACACCTGGTGAGTCGCCGCTTGGAAGGGAACTCGATTGCTTTAAAACTATTCTTGTACTCTATTTTTTGGGTTGAGGGATAGCTCAGTCGTAAGCATCGAGCATATTGTCCTCATGTTCCAACATGCGGGGTTCAATCCGAGAAGGCAGTAATTTTTTACCTTTCCACTTTATGTTTTTTTGTTTAATATTATAATAATAAAATTGCGCTTATGCAATATTTGAACAACTACATTAATTATTAAGACACGAGGGATGGACAGGTGGACCACCTGGTGATGTCGCTGAAGGGAACTCGATTGCTTTAAAACTATTCTTGGAACTCAACTATTTTTGGGTTGAGGGGATAGCTTCAGTCGTAAGAGCTCGGGTTTGTTGGTAATCATTTCGCAACATGCTGGTGGTTTCATTC
>JABUQX010107903.1:0-7500 GCA_015478945.1 Trachelipus rathkii
GTTATTTTGGATATATGAACGCCATGGCGCAATGTCTATTATTTATATGCGCATGCGCATTTATTTTGGTATGCGCATAGGACCTCATTTATAATTTGATTCTATATGTGTGTTTGAGAGCGTCTCTAGAAATTGGTAAACGTATTTGGAATAATACGTATTTGATAATTTGTTATTTTTTCGTATTCAGTAGCCCTATGCACGTTTAAAAAATATAACGTTCTAGTTCTGGCAGTCGTACATCCGACTCATAATTGGATTTTTAATGGTAGATATGGCTCACACATACATCGGGTAGAGATCTATATGTTTTTATTGGTGTGTGAAAAATGAGTGACACGTCGCATATGCTCGAAATACTAAATAGCTAACAGGGGAATAATATGGAATATATTGCTAGGTTGCGGTTCCATTTTAGTGAGTATAGCAGACTGCACAATGACGTAACTATTATGTATTTAATATTTTTGTAGAGCGAGTAATTTAGCCGCATGACGCATCATCATTATTAATAAAAGAGAGATATACAATTACGTCAATTAGTGCCATCAGATTTATGGTGGATTAATTGCGCAATTATATGCGCAAATCTCATATTATATGTGGTTAATGCGCATGCATCACTCTATTTTGGTTAATAAGCGATAACTTATATATATAGCTTAGTCACAACTTACTATTTACTCTATTTTTAGTATATTAGTACGTACATATGACGCATTACTCTATTTTGATATATTGATACGTCACAATGCTCGCAATAATTATAATAGTTATTAAATATTTATTTATTATTAACAGCAAATGAATAATTATTTTGAGAATTTTATTTATTTTTAGAGGGAGATTACGCTATATGCGCATATAACCCTATTATAATTACGATATGCGTCTAATTGCTGACTAATGTCTTCATATGTATTGTTTATTAGTCGAGCTAATGCGCATTATATATATGTTTATAATTATTATATTTTGGTGATTCGCTTACAGCTCACTATAGCTGACTGCATAAGTATTTATTATATTTTTTTGTGTTATAGTATTCAATCTATTGAAACAAGTTGTTGTAAGGATACTACGCATTATAATTATATATATGCTATGCTACACTAATATTAATGAGTAACCACATATATTATATGGGTTATGTAGCGCTAATTAAGCGCAACTCACAATTATAGTGAGTAATATTTTATATATTTTATATTTGGTATAAAAATTCGCATTAATATGCGCACAATATAAACACCTATTTTGGTATGATCGCAGTAGAAATATATGCTAAGTAAATAATGTATTATTATTGGTTATTAGCGCACATTAGCAGCTATACTATACCTAATATATTATATATATAATACCTCATTATTATAATTATTTAGTGATATATGGCAGTACATTGTCTAGCTATATATAGTTATTATTTATTGAGTATAGCTACATATTATAGCGCATTACTCTATTATTTCGTATAGTATTATAGCGCATGCTAGCATGTTTTATTTTGGTTATAATTGTCTATTTAAATTGGGCATTTAAACTATCTAAATTATTAGTTGGTATATGCGCTAATTGATATATACATATTACCTTATTCCTTAAATAAATTTGTATATTGCTGACATATATAAGATTTAGGCTAGCCAATATATATATATAACTATATTCCTATATTTATATATTAGTTAAATGACGAACATGCGCATCTCTATTTTAAATAGGTTTCTTTTTATGTATTGATATTATTTGTTATAAATTGACTCACGCATGTATTTATTTTTGTGTACAAAACGATATATGTGCGATCTACTAATTTAGTGGTATATTTGAAGCGACATAGTACGCATAACTACTATAATTATGTAGTAGAATTAATAGCTCTGAGAATATAATATTATATAGACGCTCATTTATATTATACGCTATTTAGTGGTTAATGGATAAATACGCACATTACTGCGCTATATCATCTTATAAATTATGGTTAATGTACAGTTCATCGTCTTTATATTATTACTATTAGATGTTTGTTTATGTCCAGACAAATATCTACATATAGCTACACGCGAAGGAGGATACACATATTCTTGAATCCCTGATTTTTGAGTTAATATTAATTGTTAGAGAATTGGAATTATGCTCAGTGAGACACAATGAAATAAAATAGATAAAAAATTTATAAATGTGTATATTATTGAGTAATTAGTTACGCATATGAGTTTAAGTAAGGCGATGCACTATTTGAGTAGACCTATTTGACTTAGAGGCGTAATCCGCGGCATCTTACTGTAATTTTAATTAATATAGTAATTGTTTATTTTACACATGTGTTAGTTTTGTCTATTTTGTCTCTATCTCTTTCATATCACTAAATAGATGTACTCGTCCTATTAGGGTTTATAGTCGTGAGAGACTCCTAGATTGTGCAATGAGGTCTCGTGAGGTCTCGTTCGGCCGTTCCGAGGAACTACGGGTAAGGAACTAATTCCCCTCCGGGGAGGGTCCTCTGGACAGGTATCCTCTCTCGCGCACAGACACCTATTATTTGAGGTCTTGGGTTGTATTACACGTGGGGGTTCTCTGCCCTGCGACCGTCTCTCTACCTATTACGTGGGTTTGGTATAAGGAGCGAATTCTCACTCCATCTCGCTCTTACTTCCCACATTGGAGATATTCAGAGACTCTCTCCTGAGCATATGCCTGCTAAGCTACCTTCTACATAAATAATGCACGCATCTTCATTAATTGTATGTAGTATATGCTAGTAACATTGACGCTATATTAATCTCTATATTTAGATGGTATTGAACGCTAATTAAGCGTCACATCTATAAATAACTTATTTATTGGTTATATAGACGCATGCCACGCATGTTTTATATTATTAATAGTATGGTAATGTCAGTACATTATACTATATATAGCGTACAATAATATATTAATACCCTAATTTATTATATATGAGTAGTATTGCGCATTAAAATAGTCACGCATGTTTATATTTTATTGGTTATTTATGAGCTGCACATGCGTATATAATTATCTATATTTATTTGGAATGCACATACATATTATAGTCGCTAATGTTATATTATTTTTGTAGTATTATAATACTACGACATTCGCATGTTTAGAATTATTGAGGTATAATGTCAGCATTATATAATACTCGCATGTTTATAATTTAATGGTTATTACAGACATTATATTACGCATAATTATCTCAATATTTTGGTATAGTACCATTACGACGAGCTTATTATTATTGAGTAATATATCCACGCATTGTAGTCAAATTATAGTTCATTTTTATATCCAATCATTTTATCCAGAATAATTATATAGTATTTTAATTTATATATTATGGTATATGCGCTATGCCCATCTCTATATTTGGTTACGCGCTACTGCGCCTAATCATAAATATAAGCTCGAGATATTGTATTATTTTATATACATTTATTATAACTCTGCGATTATTATTTATATCATTTTTCTATATAATATATTTTTACACTAGGGAATTCATAACAAGATATAATCCTTTCTCCAGTCTGTACGCTATCTGTTAATTTTGTTGAGAGAAGATAATAGTTATATTTGAGATATTTAAATGTCGAATATTTTTTTTGACTCGCATTTCTTTTTTATTTATACACAAGTCTTTCCGGAGTATAAACATAGTTTGCCCAGACTACTTCAGACTGTATGTAATTTGTTTGAGTTATTATTCCTTGTTAGGTGATTGTTAGTGTTGCAGATATGCAGTCGAATTGATCAGCTCTGTAGTTTTTTAAATCCAATATATGGACCATAATACGCATATAAGTCGTACATTACGCTATTATATATTATTGAAATTACAATGGCATGACTCACTAAATGTTTATAGTGGTAGCGCATGCGCATTCTATTATTGTGGTATGCGCAATTATATACACATATACTATCTATTTTTATGGATATGTACGCTAATATACATATATTATTATTATATTATTATTATGGTATTAGCGACATTATAATAGCGCATATATACTCTATTGTATGTAGTTAATTGTACGCATATAGCGCATTACTCTATATTAGTTGATTATGCCTCACGCATGACGAGCAATCTATCTTATATTTAGTGGTTAAATGCGCTAATTATATATGACACTATTATCTATTTTAATATTTTATAGTATGCTATGTTGTCAATCGTCTTCAACTTTAATATATCATTATGAGGTTATGCATTGCTATTAGCGCATCTCTATTTTGGTATCGCATTATAGCTTTATTTGTTTATTTTAATTATTGTTAATTGTACGCAGGTACGCATGGTTTATATTTGATTGGTATATGTATACGTACTAATTAAGTCATGACATTATAACCTATATATTTATATTGTAATGTACGCTATGCCGCATGTTTATTTATGAGTAGATTGCGCATATATAGCGCATGTATTTTTTACAATTTTGACCATTAAACGGTTAAACACCACCATAGCTTCACTCTATGAGGTTAATACTTATCTTCACTCTCCAATATGAGGTTCCACATCTCTCGGACTATAAAAAAAGGGTTAATCTCACCATTCCTCGTTTAATGAAATACATTTAATATAGGCCCGTCATATATTGAAGCATAGTTATTAATTGGTATTATAGTAGCTAACATGTTATTTTATAGGTATGCGCAATATATAGTACGGCATTACTCTATTGTGGTTCAGTACATTAGCGCTATACTCTATATTTTGGTCATGCGCTATATAGCGCATTATCTATAATACTCTTAATTGTGGTAATGCGCATTATATGCGCATCTTTATATTTATTAGTAATAATATTATATAGCATTAGCACGTCATAGTTTTAATTTATTATTGATATAGCACGCCATGTCACAATTATCATCTAATATTGGTATTTACGCTATAATTATATACTCAGTAATCTCATAATTGTGGTATGTATATATAAGGCCATTATAGTAATATACGAACTCAATATATGGACATTACTATAGATCCTGTTGGGAGTATGCGCTCCGTTCGCATAACTAGGTTATTTATGGTAATGTCGACGAATAGTTTGGATGAGGCTCTCAGCGTAGGTTCTTAAGCTGATTATTTGTTAGTGGATCGTCATAAGTGTTAGGTTAAGATTGAGGGCTCTCACATGGTTACAGTCAAATATATTATGAGTTGGGTTATGCGCATGCTGAAAGTTATTTATAAATCGATACTTTTTTTAGATGTTAAATTGATCTGCTTAGGCCCTTGAGTCAACGACGCGCTGTAAATAAATAGCCATATACACTTATAATATTATTGGTATTAGACTAGCATGCTACGAAGTTTATTAATTTATTATAGTAGTATTAGTAGTATAATTAGCTGATACATGTTCTAATTATATTATTTAGGTAATGCGCATGTTTATTTGGTATGCGCATGCGTTCTCAGAAATATATAAATTATATTATTTGGAAAATTAGTACGCATTTATAATAGCTGACCTACTCTTATTTATATGGGTTAATAGTCAGCTAAATTTAGCGCATTACTCTTATTATAGGATCATTATTGGTAATATCAGCATATGATCGCATCTTCACTATATAGTGGTTAATGTCAGTACTATGCGCAATTCTTCACTATTTGTATGCTCACGACATGCGCTATTATTTAGATTTAATTTATTATGGTATGCGCCTAAAGCGCATCAATCAATATTATTTAATCCTAATACTCCAATCAGGTAATATAATAAATATAGTTTATAATTTTATGGTTATGTAGCGCATTAACTACCCTCCCAACCTCCCACGTCTATCCCCTACCACTATATATCATGTTTATTATTATTGAGTAATATGTACGAATAGATAGCATTCCTCATATTATTCAGTTATGCGGTGGGCTCCCGCTGATCGAACACGCATCGGGAGAGGCACTTCAGATATATTATATTAGAGAGTAGTGGCTGTCATAATATGCTAGCATCTCTATTTTAGGCGGTATATATATTAAGTAGCTATGTCACCTAATATTAGCGCTTGTTTATTTTGGATATAGCGTCACTATTAGCTAGGCATTATAAGTATATTTATTTGGTATGCTAAAGATACATGTACACGCCTATATGTTAAATTAATTTTTATAGGTATATGATACATAGCTAGTACATTACTATTATATTATTTATTATGGTTAAATGACTGATACATTATATCGCATGTTATTTAATTTGTGTATGTCTACATATTATAATAGCGCATTACTATACTAATATTTAGTGGTTATGCGCATTATATATAACATAGAGTGCCAATATATACTCTATTTATTTATTAGATCTATTTTCAGAGTTATTCAGAACAATCCGTAACTATTATTATATTTTAATAAATATAAATGTAATAGCTGCAATTATATATTTTTGTTTATTATATATTTCATCTATATATGTAGAGTGTAAAGGCAAAGTAATCTAACTACAAAACGTCCTAATCTATTATTGGTATATGCGACATTAGAAGCATTGATATATGTTATATATTTTTAATGGTATGCTGAGAAATAACATGCACATACTCATAGTTACTTCGTAAAATGAGAATATATATGCGAATACGCTGTAATATACTCAAACCAAATCTTTACGCTTACAGAGAGACACTAAATTCGCTTCTTTTCCTATTCTTTTATCGAGGCACGAACCGCTTATATTATGACGTATCATAGTTATAATATATTTCTAATTTTTCATAATCTCCGAAGGATGGTATTGGCGAGTTCTAAGATAACTTAGATGCTCAAAGTATCTTGTTTCATATATTTTGTAGAGGAGGAATAGTTGCTACACTTGTGATCACAGTGCCTGCCATTGACTCTCATCCGTTGCCTTGTGGGGAGTGATGTGAGTCTGCATTTATAGCGCGAATTCTTATGTGAAATGTTTAAGAGACTTCATGCTGTCTCCGAACAGATATCCACAGAGTTATAGTTGCTCAAGTCTAGGTTCATGAAGGAGTTATTATGTTTGGCGTATGTCACGAGCAACTTAAAAAAGTGCTCACATGATTAGATATTCATGGATTAACTCACCTTGGGTTATTTGTACGTCATTACACTTCTAGGAATGCGGCATTCATTTAAAATGGTGTTGATAATTGCCTATTCTGTTGTTGATCTCAGAATAGAAACATTAAGCATTTACTTTTGAGTCGCGATTCCAGAGAGATTTGATTATATCATAGTGGATTGTTATGGGCGCATCAGGATCGTCAAATAAGATATCTAAGGCTTTCTTCGTGACACTCAGTTTATGAGGAATTGGTATATGTAGTATTGCTCGTGCTGAGCACTTCACCTACACATGATTGATAGTGAAATTGTGTTTGTGAGACAGAGTACAACTTAAGTGTAGAATACTTGCCCTACACCGGCAGGTACATGATTTAAATATTACATTCATTGATCAGTATAGGAGATAAATA
>JABUQX010107903.1:12500-37500 GCA_015478945.1 Trachelipus rathkii
CCTTGAGGGTTAGACTACTAACTTTAAATATGGCTACACATAAGGGAAACAAGGATTGGATATTGATTTTCAGAAGCAGCAGGTGTTATGTGAGAAGTTTCCAGATCTTGATTGTTTCGGTAAAGTCGTCTAGTTCATCTCAGCAGACTATTCGATATGCGGGGTGTGAAGGTGCTTGCGTGGTTGATTTTCTCTAGGTTCTCTCATTTTGAAAGCATAAAAATAAAACATGCTGAAATAGGACATACTGAACACGCAAGAACTAGCACATGAGAGTAAGTTGCTACTACTAAGAGCAAGGTAAATGAAAGGATCACCTGGCGTTCTCGATCAATAACAGATCGGATTGGATCTGAAGTTTTACAGAGTTGGTATGACCCCCCTAACATGGAGACCGCTGAAGAAAGAGAGACTTTCCTATCGAGAGCTACAAAATGTGAAGAGAGTAGCGTCCATCAAGGAAAAATTGTAATATTGGGGTGACTTAAACGGACTGTTTGAATAGGACGAGACGAGGGGTGGAGGGAGGTGATAACGGCTTTTGGTATTCAGGAGGATTAAATGGATACCCTTTGCATGGGATAGGGGGTTATAATTTTTGATGTAGCAGTAATGTATGGGAATTGATGACTACTTTTAAACTAACCATAGAGATTAGCCATCAATATTGGATCGCTGGTACAGATACTAAAATTGGGCAGAGTGGTAGATTAGAACGGAAAGAAAAACAATGATATATTATCTTAAATGCTAACAAATTAACAACAAGACTCGTTAAGCCGTGAAGAGTATACCATCGATATCGGGAGACTCGGATGCACCGTTGGTTGTAAGGAAAGAGGAGAATGTGGTGTTAAACCCTATCATGTAATAGGCTCACGGATAGAGATTCATGGTGAAAAAAGTTGCGAGAGCCGAATATAGAGAAAAATTTAAGAAGGGAAATGGAGGGTAAGAAAGAAGGAATCGTGGTGATGGATACGAGTGGACGACGCAGTTGGAGAGCAATTGAGGGACGCCCTGTGGAGGTGTCCTGAAAATGTTGTGAAAGGAAAACACTCAAAGACAGAAAAAAGAAAACAAACTCCGGTAAAACACAACAAGTTCAGACGGCTGTAAAGAGAAAAATGAAATGTTTTACAAGGTGATAAAGACGAGAGGAGTGGAGGAAAGGGAGGAATATGGAAGCAAGAAGAGAAGCTGAACAGATAAAAAGAAGAGAAAAGAGAGCACATGGGAAGATTGAGGAGAACTGGAGGAAGACCTTCAGGGGACTAGAAAGCTAATCTACAGCATTGCAAAAAAGCTATAGAACAGGGGATTCTGCCCGCAACACTATGCAATAAAAATGAAGAATAAGAACATTATTAACAGCCGTCCTAGATATTAGGAAAGTGGAAGGACTATTCGAACAGCTCTTGCATAATCCCGAATAACATAATAGAACAGAATAACAATGGTGAGAACGACATGTGGCGTTCCGAAGAGCGTGAGGGAGTAGGAGATCGTACCTGAGAGAGGTGGAACAAAGCGATGAGAACGTTGAAAACGGTAAGACAGAGGCGGGCAAGATTCCTGTGGAAAAATATTTGAGAGTAAGCTGGATAAGGGAGTAGATTTTGTGATGGCGGAAGTAATGAACAAGTGCTACGGGAATGAAGGATAAAATCATAACTGGAAGGATTGGAATACACATCAGTATTGTGTAATCATAATAAGAAATAGTGATAAAACGACTGTTAAAAATTATCAGGGGAATTGCTCTGATGACACATATTGCATAGGTGGTAACTGAAGAATATTGGCAAAGAAGATTGAGAGGGAATGTCGAAAATAATTAGATGAAAGTGCACAATGGTTCTTCGACCAAAAGATCGATAATTGATTTGGTTTTTGCACTAAAGGATGATGTGTGAAAAGATTTATGAATTAAAACCGGAAAAGTCATATTTGTTTTGCCTAGTTATGCAATATGTAGAAAAGCTTATCTGACCGGTTGATCCGAGGAGATCTTTGGATATATCCTGGGAAACAGGCGAGTTATGAGGTGTGCCTCTAACTTTGATAAGAAGAGCATTGATATAATACTTGCAGCGTATGCTTGAGGAAGTGTTGCAAAGGTGAAAACACAGATGGATAGATAGTAGTTGGTTTGAAATAACAACAAAGTGTAAATTTTGGATCATAACGATTATAAGGTGTATGTCTAATTGTAGTGTGCTGAGGTAGAAGTAACATGGTAAGGTGTGGAGGAGAGATCTTTGGTTACAACGGATGATAATGGTCGTCTCTCATCATCAGTTAGTCATAATGGGTTAGGCTCTGCGGAAGGTTATAAATGTGGTTCATGAGGAGACAGAGGTGCTAACAAATTATATTATAGTCATCTACGTTATTTGCAAGACCCATCCATCAAGGACGACGGAAGGACAATAGGAATGGTTATGTTTATAGTAGAGCAGGAGAAGTTGAATATAGAATGGAGTGGGGAAGTCACTAGAAACGAATACAGACAGAAAGCATGATAGACAATATTAGGACGTGTGGAGGAGGAAAATGATAGTCCTAAATAGGGTGTTGTAAGAAAAGTATTATATGAAAGGCAGCCGGGGGATAAGAGAGGAGGAGCTGGAGAGAGGCCGGAAGGATTGAGGATGGAGGGTGGTGTTGAGAGAGAAGCGGATTGGAGAGGAGGGGGATGACTATGGAGATTAGGAGGAGGAGGAGGAAAGAGTTTACGGTTAGACGGCGATGGAGGAGCTTCGAGCAAGACAGCTGACAGGTGCATACGCCTACAAAGAGGATTCGGGAATTGAGAAGGTTGAGAATATATTAAATGACATCAATAATATATATATATATATATATATAAATACTATATACTATAAATAACATAAAAATTATTTATATAAAATAATTCACTATATATATATATATTCGAGACTTATTTATATTTATATGAAAATATAAGCTATATTTTTAATAATATATAGAAATAATATATACTAATATTATGATATAATATATGAATACTAAATAATATATATTATAATAATATATATATATATAATATATATACATTATTATATATTTATTAATTTTATTTATATATTATATATATTTTATACATATATAATTATGAGTACTTATATATATATATATATATATAATAATATAGTAAAAATATACCACTAGTTAAAAACTCAATATTTAAAGATTTATACTACTATAAATATAATAATTTAATAATATAATTGAGCAAAATATAGTATATATTATATATATATATTTAGGTTACAATCGTACTTTAGAGCTTCTAAATTTGTAAATGGTGAAAAATTAGGAAAAAGCGTAATTTTATACAATAGTATAAGTTAAATATATATAAAATAATATTTATTTATTAATATAAAATATATATATATATTATATATATATATATATAACTAATAGTAGATATTTGACGAAAGAGAGACTAAGCTAGAGATGAGAGAAGAGGAAAAAAAAAGTTAGTTGAAAATAATAAACATATCTGTTTTGAGTCTTTTCTACTACTATTCGGGTTACGGTGAGCTCCAACCTCTAAAAAGTTAACTTTACTACTATTGGATAGTAAGTAAATGAAAACTACTAACTTGTAGTAGTCAAAATGCTTTTTAGTATAGTAGTAAAATGAACTTTTATTTACTGCAGTTTGCATATAATTGAAAACTTAATTTTAACTCTTTTTCTACATATCTAGATAGTTATATAAGAAGAGTAGTATAATTTTTTACTTACTGGTTTGAGTCGTTATAGATATTTATACTACTTGTCATGTTAGTTAGTACATAGATCGAATCTATTGATGCAGAAATAATGAGCAGTCATCATTCTTTCTTCATATAATTAATCATTCATAATATTTTTTATCTGCTTTCAGTATTTACAAGACGTATTAGATATAATCATAATGAACTTAATATTTATTATCAAATTAGCTATGAAATATATGTTTGATGATATATTCCACGCATTGACCACCATCAAATTTCAAGCAACACTTTGAAAATATTAACTAGTCATTGAACTTACAAAAGCATGACGCCTACATCAACCGTCAATTTGAACTCAATATTAATGATCGATTTTTATAATCATAGACTCGATCACACGGCACAGAATCAGGATAGTAGGGAGCATATCGAGATACTCTCAACGACCATATATAAGCTTTACAGGTAATATAAATATAATATTTGTTTGGTCTATTTATCCACTCTAGATCTACCTGAAAGATAATAGGGAGATCCTACGAATCAAAATAATTTATATAGTTATATTATTTTTATAAAATTAATAAAAAATTATATTTTATTTGAGTATATATATTCGAATTTTATTTCGTTATGTTATATTTTTTCATTTTATTATTTATATATAATATTATTATATAATATTAATTTTATATATATAATATTATTATTATAAGTATTATTTATATTTATTTATTTATATATATATTATTATAATATATTAATATATTATTATCATTATTATATATTTTGATTATATATTTTATTATTATATTTATATTATTATTATATTATATATATATATAATTATTATATATTTAATTAATTATTATATTATTTTTTTTTATTATTTATATCATTATATTATTATATATTTTTTATATATATATATTTATTATATATATTAATATTATATTAATAATATATTATATATATTTATATTATATTATTATATATTATATTATATTATATATAATTATATATATATTATTAGTTATTATATTATTTTATATTTTTATATATTAATATATATATATATATTAATATATAATAATAATATTACTTATATATATTATTTTATATATATATATTTATTTTTTATTTATTATTAATTATTTATTATATTATAATTTAATAATTATAATTATATTTATATTTTTTTTATATTTATATATTATATTATAATAAATTATATTATATAAATATCATTTTAAATACTGATATTATATATTTATATTTATAAATTATTTATTTTTTTAATTTTTAATATCATTCTTATATCATAAATTGCTTCACTTCATATAACAATAAATAAAGATAAAATAAAAATATTATGATATAATATAAACTAATAATAAACATAATAACATATATATATATTCATACATATATAATATATATAATTATAAATACAATAATATAATAAATATATAAATAATATATATATAATATATAATATATATAGGTATATATAATTACATTAATATATATATAATATCTAATAAATTATAATATATTATTTTATTATATTTCTGTCTCATCCATTATAACTCACCATCACCATAAAGAGGCCTTGAGTTGGTCGTTCTAGCACCTGTCAGTAGTCCTGCACGAAGCCACTCCAAACTCACGGCGTCGATCATCGTAAACTCTTTCCTCTTCCCAACTCACTCCAATAAGTCATCACCCCTCTTACTACAACAGCTTCTCACACCAAATCCCTCCACCTCGTCCTCTTCCACTCCCTTCAACTCCTTCTCCTTCCCTCTTGGCTTGCCACTCATAATACTCTATTTCTACTACACCTTTTTTTGTCTTTACTATCCTGGGCGGTCACATTTCTCGACCAATCTTTCAACTCTGTACCTCCTCTCACAAACCCGTTCCAATATACACTACTCCACTACCCAGACCGAGCCCTTATAGTCATCTTCCTCCCTCCTATCCAATCTTGTCAACCCCAATATCAATCTTAATCTAAATACTTTTCATTTCGCATGCCAGTACTTTACTTTTAGCTTTTGAGATTAGTGTCCCAGGCTCATGTCCATATTGCTACACTATGGACTCAAAAATGCTAAGCTCATAATATAACTATTTTGACTTATTAACACGGTATAATTACGCGACCATGAGAGCAAAAAGGGTACAAACGACGCAAGTGTCTCATTAAACTTTCCAATTCTATATGTTAAACACAGAAAGTCACTATCATTATCTTACTACAACTAATTAATTAAATATTCAAACTTTTCCGTCTGTTTCAGTACTTCCCCCTCCAATTTTATATTCAACTCCTCCTGCTCTCTATCACTCATCATGACCGTCCGTCTTCCCCTAATATTTTGATTTTTTCTCATTCCCTTTCTTCTATATAGCACTTTTTTCGTCTCCATGCCTTATAATAACCTTTCTGTTTTCAGAGCCTCTTCCTCTTGATACGGATCAAAATCGACTAGATCATCCGTGTAACCAAAGATCTCTCCACCCACCATTTCCTGTACCACCTTGCCACAATTGATCCATAAAACGTTATGAAACAAAAATTGGGGAAAGTACACTTCCCTATTTTACACCTGTTGTTATTCCAAACCAACTAATATCATCCATCTGTGTTTTCACCTTTATACCATGGTTTCTCGCCCGTATGTCTTTTTATATGCTCTTTTAATTTGTATAAAAGGCACCTCATACTCCCTTTTCCTCAGGATCCTCCACAAGATCTCCCTCGGAACACGGTCGAACGCTTTTTCTAAATTCGATAAGAAGGCCAAAATGCATTTCCGGCTTGAATTCATAAGTCTTTATCACAACTACATCATCTAGTGCATAAAATAAATCTAATTTATTTCAAACTGTTTTTCCGGTCGATAAACTCATTTGTTGCTATTTCATACTAGTTAAATATTCGACTAATGCGTCCCTCAATAATTCATATCCAATGTTCCTTGTACATGCTTTTGAGCTAATTATTGTTTGTCATACTAGATGCAAATCCCCTGTAATTTTTACAGCCGGTTTTATCACCTTTCTTGTATATTAATCCGACACAATACTGATTTATTCCAATCCTCCGTTGTTTTCCCTTCGTTCCAGCCACTTGTTCATTACTATCCGAGTCATCCTCTATCATATAATCACCCCTTTCACCAGCTTTCTTTTACAATTATTCCACAGCAGCATATACATACTCTTTCCTGCCGTTCTTTTTACTCCTGTTTTTTCTAACTTTCTGCTTATTCGCTTGTTCTTACCTCTCTCAGGTAGTATCTGCCACTTCCGCTCCCGCTCTTCCAGCCATCATTGTCGTATTTATTCTTTCTCGGAGGCGCGGGTCGTTATTTTATTGTATCTCTGGGATAATTCAAGAGCTGTTCTAAAATTTATTTCTTCTGCACCTTTTTTCGTCTATTCGGTTACGTTGGTTTTCCTTTTTTGTTTATTTTAATGTTTTCATTATTCTTCATTTTTTTATTCATGGTTGGCAGGGACAAGAGGCCCTTTCTAATTTATAAGCTTTTTGCAATGTCTTGTATGGTTTAGCTTTCTCGTCACTCCTTTAGGGTCTCCTCCAGTTCTCTTCCCAATCTTTTCATAAATGTGCTTCTCCTTTCTCTTTCTTTTAATCTTGTTTTCAGCTTCTCTTCTCGCTTCCAAGCATATTCTCCCTCTACTATTCACTCCTACTTCGATTACTTTTTTCTCCACCTTTTAAAACATTATACATTTTTAACTCTTTCGCTCTGAACTTATGTATCAGATTATATCACCAATGGAAGTTTTTAGTTACTCTTTTTCTTCGCATGATATGTTTTCACATAAAACTCCCCGTTATAATATATATATATATATTAATAATAATATATTATAATATATATATATATTATTTATATATACTTATATATATATTATTATATTTTATATATATATTATATTATATATTTTATAAATTATTTAATATATATATTATATATAATATATATATTAATATATACATATATATTATATAGTTTCAAATTAGATGGTTTCTGAGTGTTCATGGAATGATTGATTTTTAATCTCGTTTTAGGTAAGCAATTGAATAATAATCAAAATTTGCTCCGACTGACTTTTGTATTTTCTCTTATAATTCATTAAATTTTTGACGATTAAGACGTAGAATTTAGGGTTCACTATTGGTTCAGTGTGTCAATTTTGAGATCAAGCTTGACCGAATATTTTGATAGTCTTATAAGAAAGCTTAGGAACATAAGTCCTTTTATAACAACACTATTTTTCCCTTCCCTCTAGTTTAAGTGGATGTTGTGTGTTGATGCATCCCCCTAAATATGGTAATCCCTTATCAATGGGGTAACATTGGAACACAATAGACGTTTGTTACCTTATCCTAGGAGCTTCCCCTTTATAGGAGGTGCTGGCCCATAAAAATAGAAAATACCCCGTAGAAGGATGAAATAAGTAGTCGCCTAATTTATTAAATTAGAGTGTTATAATTACTACGCCTATCTTAGTTTGTAATATATGTTATTGTTCTTTAGCGTATGATTCTTACTAGAATGTTAACTCACTTTCGATAAATATTTACAACTACTAAAATTCAAACCTACTCCATATAAAAGTTATTGAGAACCAACTCAATAAAATCAGTAAAAAAAATTTAACATCGTAAATTCCGTACATAAACTAACTGGAGGTAAGTAAAAATGTATTAAAAATAAGTTTTTCTGGGCAGAATGTATAGTCAAGAATTTTAACTAACTAAATTTCTACTTATAGTGTATAATTATACTATTATATATATATTATATATAATTATTTATATATATATATATATATATATATATTATATTATATATATATATATATATATATAATATTATAATTTATATATAATAATATATTATATATATATATATATATATATAGTTTAGGGTCCTCAAACCCGGTGTCAAAATTGAGCATGCAAAGTCGTCCAAATGACAAGTTTTCAAATGTCAAAAAAGAGAAAAAATAATTCTCATCTGAGTACTTTTTTTGTGAGTAGTTAATTGTCAATCTGATGTAAAGAAATTACTCTATTTGAATAGTTTTTGTATGCTCAATTTTGCACACCAGTTCTGAGGACCTTAAACTGTTCACTTTATATATATATTTACTTCCTTAGGAAACGTAAACATCTTTTATATATATATATAATATATATAATATTATTATATATTTATATTATATATTATATATTATTATTATATATTATTATATATATAAATATAATATAATATTATAATAATTATAATAATATTAATATATTTATTATTATATATTTATATATTTTATTATTTATATATTATATTATTATATTATTATTTATATTATATCTATATATTATATATATATATATATATTATATATAAATTATATTATTTATTATATATTATTCTAATATAATATATAATATATATATATATATAATTATATATTTATAAAACGGCCTGATATATTACAGACTCATTGGCAACCTTCTATAACCAAAGCACTTGTTTAGGCCTAAATTCTCAGATTTAATAAAAAAACTTTAATGTAAAGATAAAACGATTGAAAAAATAAATATTAACTAATATAAATACAAATAAAAATATTAATAATTAATGAATCAAGACAAGAGTAATTATTATTGGGAAATAAGGAGAACATAGTTTAGTGGTCCGTACGATTTCTTTGGTCAGCGATTGGTCTGTTTTTTCCTCATTATATAATAATAATGATAGCAATTGCATAAAATGTAAGAAAACGGGTATAGCTGTATATAATATTTTAAAAGATAAGGTAGGGAGCCTGTAATCGTGATATTGGGTTACCTAGCAAGATTCATATCCTTCATAAAACTAATCTTTTCTTCTCCTCCAAAACTGCATGGTTCTGATCGTGCTTGTTCTCTTCTTTGCATTCAGGCTCAAGAGAAACAGTGCGTATCGGGGGTGGAAATTCTCAGTTCTCAAAAACTACAATCCTTTTTTTTTTTCATTTTCATGTTCTAAAATCGTTGCACGGAAGATACCTTTGACCGAGCAAAAGCGGTCTTTCATCAACGAAAGTGCGGCTAACTCCGTTTGGTTCTCCTTACTGTACCAAATTCTTTCTGGCTCATTGCCGAATACACTCTAGCAACTTCTGTAAATACCTCCCTTTCCTTGATGGTTCTGTAGTTAAATTCTCACAACTAATAAGGCAATGCTATTTCAGGGCCTCAACTATTTTTCCACTATCTCAACCCTAGTAATCGATTCTGGCATTTCTCTTCTCCTCCTTCTCCTCTCAAGGGTGTTATATGTCTTTGCCTGTGATTTACATTTGATCGGGTGTATAGGCCCCTGAAATCTATGAAGGATAGGAAGAGAGGGTGGCCCCAGATGGCATTCCTCCCCAAGTTTTGAGGGAGTGTGCTTCAGTGCTTATCCCCGCCTCCCTCGTTCAACTATATCCCTTAATTGTCTCATGCTAGCACTTTCCAAGTGTTGGAAGCTCGACATATGTCCAACCATTCGAAAATGAAGGAAGCCGCTCTGATCCCTTTAACTACGCCCTATAGTTAGCTCTCACTTGTATTCTATCTAAGATCTTTGAACCTTCTTAACTCTCACTTCTTAGATTATCTGGAAACTCATCACCCTTCTTTCCGAAGCCCAGTAGCGGCTTTCAGCGACTTAGAAGGTTCTGGCATATAACTTCCAATCTATAACCGATTTTATGGTTTTTCAGCTCTTAGGAAACGTCGGGGAGACTTGCATGGTGAGAAGTTTTGACATATCCCAAAGCAATTTGACCAGCCAGATTATGGACAAAGTCGTCACTGCTTCTCTCCAAAGCTCCACCCCTTTGGTTTTATCGCTAATTTCAGTTTAGATTTATGGAATCTAGAAACTCATGATCAATATATGGATGTTGATCAGATAGAGGGCCGGCAATCTTCTTTCTTTTTTCTGTCAATAGAGGTGTCCCTCCAGTGTTATGTCTTATCTCCTACTTTATTTTCCTTACTTTTCATTATGGATATCTTCTCACCTGCACATTCTACCTATCCACTCATATTACCGATAATTCGAATCTTTGCAGCCCTCAAAAACATAATCGGTATATGAGTTCACAGGTACTTCTAGAATTGCCTCATCGTATTTAATCTTTCCTACTCTATCTCGCTGATTCTGATAGAATTTACTCCTCGATGGGAATCGTACCTTAACCATGTGATAATTTATATTCTTTAAAAACCCAACTTGGGAAAATCTCCTTCTCTAAAACGCATTCTATTTTTCCTATCTCTTTCGACGGCTCTCTTGTCTCCTCATTTTGACAATATATACATCCTTGGCCTTAACATAAACAATAAATGTCTTGGAACTCCTCCTGTCACAAATACGGTTGCTAAAATTGCGGTCCTTCAAATGAATAACAGGGAGTTTTTCTGTTTAGACTGCGAAGCTTTTTTTTCTCTTCATCAGATTTTTGCTTCAGCTATATACATAGGGCCTCATTCCGCTCTTGTATATTTTAAAGTTATCTTCTCTCAATTCTGGGGGGGTGCTTCGGTTTCACCCGGTTATTTGAATAGGAGTCGAGTCAAGGCCAAGAGCTTATAAACTGTTCTGTTTGGTGCTTTAATCTCTATTTCCTATATAGGCACCCCAGCGGCAAGTGTCGAGGGAACTTATCATTTGCCTAATCCACCAACCTTTATCGACGCCACTCTGTTAGCAATAATGGAGTGCTGTTATTTCTGCGCACGAAATTTTGTGTTTTTGATATTGGCAACTCCATAGTGTGTGTGTGCTTTCATTTCTTTCCCGCACTCTGTTTTACTGTGGAATTCTCTTTCCATCTTCAGTAATGTTCCTGTATTGAAATTTATCTCATCAACTTATAAAAGCTCTGCGTCTGTGCTATCTGCGTAATTTGCGTTTAGAGGGTGAACTTTTGATTGTACTACACATAATCCCCTCCTTGAATAGGGCTCTGACGATGAGTGGTGGTTGACAACTGTATAAAAACCACACATACTTTTACCTATTTCTAACTTAAATTTAATGGGGGTACCTCCGGAGTGGAAATGTGGCGGAGGAACCCCCGCGACACCCAAAGACAAAAAGGGGGTTCCTGAGACCATCCCCACGGAGATTTAGTCCCCCCCCGTAAGTCAACCTAAGAGGCGAGAGAACGCCTCAACTCCTGACAATCGGGGCGGACTAACCATTCGTGGTATAATCCGTTAATGATATACCCAAATAAACAATAATGCCAAAATTAGAGTACTTTTAAGACATTTAATTTGGCAAACAATCTATTCGCTACTACTATAGTATCATCATCAAACCATTTGGGATCATTTTGATTTTACTAGATATATATATTATATATATATTATTATAAATATATATATAATATAATATATATATATATATATATATATATATATATATATATTATTATATTATTATATATATCTATATATTATTATATATATAAATATTTTATTATTTATTTTATTTAATTAATATATTATATATATTATATCAGAATATTAACCAAATATCGATTTATATTGTATCGAAATAACAAGTATTCTGATTTTTGTTAAATTTAATCGAACCAACAAATATAGAAACTGACTCTAAAAAAATTATGCTTGTCGAAAAGTAAAAATTTACCTTATATATATAATATATATTTAATATATATATTATATATATTTTATTATATATATATATAGTAAAAATATATAATATAATAATATATAATATATATATAATAATTATTATATAATATATATTTTATTTTAATATATATAAGAATCCAAACAACCACTTTGATCCATAATATAAGGAAAATCTAAAATTCCATCTGATCTAATATAGAATTGGTACCTTCATTCTAAATCTATCAGGAACGAACAATCACAAACACAAACAAATAATATAAAATTCAGAACAGTAAACATAAACAACAGAGTACTTCAAGGAGTTATACCATCCTCCACACTATTAAATCTATTTAGCGGTCCATCTACCACACACAAACAGATGACAATATTCATAACAACTACGCAGATGACATCACCATAGCCACTACACAACCAGAGTTTAACACTGCCTAGAAACCGAACACTAACAATACATACTAAATTTAAAGCATGGCTAATGAAAGGCAGAATGTCAGCTTTACCTAAACTAATATTCCAATTTTTACATTAATTATTAACAACCTTTGCTATAATGTTACCCTTTAATCAACACAACTTCCTCAAAAATCTTCGGAGTAAACACTTGACAAGCCATTTCACCTTCACAAAACACATAAATAACACAATTTCATCTGCAAACATATTAAAAACAATCGCTGGTACAGCCTTCACAAGCAATAAATCAACATCCACCACTATATACAAAAAATATATTCCGCCCGACTCTAAACTAAGCCTCTCCAAGCCTGGCATCCACTACTTCTAAATTAACATAGAAACTCGACGATACAAAACATATGTTCTTAGAAATGCATAATGGATGCCAATCATTCAACATTAACTCTACAAACAAACATCTGCAAGCGAAGAAACCAAAAATCCTAACCATTTGTATAACATCCCCCAATGGACATGAAAGACTCACATTTTCTTATCCAAAAGTTTACCAGGATTCCCAAACACCCATGACACATTGCACTCTCTAACCCCAACCAACACAGACTCAAACAACCTCCTTATCTTCGCATATTATATAATATAACAAATACAGTATAAAACATGATACGAAGAAACCAGCGATAAGCAACTTACTATATCATAAAACACAAAAATCAAAACGACTAACATAATAAAGCCAATCTTAAGGGCGACAGTACCACAAAACAACATTTTAAACAAACACCCACTAGAAATAGCATCAGAGTTCAATTCACTCTCACGAAACCAGTCAGATCATCCCTTGGCAAAAATAAGATGCACGGCCATACAACACCTAAAATTACACACTATAAACGCAGATATTTCCAACTTAAACCAACATGCAAACATTTGATCTAAAACTGTAACATAGGTTTCTGAAGGGTCACATTCCCACTTCTTTTTCTATCTATTTAAATAACTCCAACACAGCAACAACATGTCAACATAACTTTTTCTATTGGAGGATCTCTGGAGAAGATCGGTTCCGTCTGCGGGATACCTGAGAGATAGGTGGGCTCTCCCTTGATGGGGTGGTCAGGGGTAAGAAGGGAAAGGTAAAAGTATATATATATTATAATCTATATATATTTTATATAATATATTGTATCTATATATATATATATATATATATATAATAATATATATAATATATATATATTAAATATATTATTATTATTGTGTGTTGTGTGTGTATTTGCATAATTAGCTGTTTATTATTTAAAAAAATATCCCATTAACCACTCAATCACTCCTTAATTAATATATACCCATTTAAAATAAGATATTCCAGTTATAATTATTTATAATATGCCAAACGGTGTATAAAGAAAACGCTATTTAATAATCTTTAAAGTTTCTTTATGTTGATTTCAAACATTAGTTTATAAATTCCTTAAAAATTTTACATAAATTTCATCATGTCGAAATATTCCTCTGATCTTCACGAAGGCGTTATTATTTATCAAAGTTAAATCACACTAAAAATAATGAAATATATTTTGAACGAATATTATATAATAATATTATACATTATATATATATATATATTATTATTTGTTATATATATTATATAATATTATTTAAATATATATATAATACCTATATATATATATTTACTAAATATATAATATATCATATATAATATTATATATAATAATAAGTATATATATATTATATATATAGTTATAATATATATATATATAATATATATATATATATTATAATAATATATATATATAATATATAAATTATATAATTATATATTTATATATATATATTATATATATATATAATATTATATTCGTATATATTATATATATATATTATTATATATATATATATATTTATTATTTATATTATATTATATATATAATTATATATATTATATAATTATATATATATATATATATTATAATATATATATGTATATATTATTATTATATTATATATATATATAATATAATATCATATAAATTATAATATATATATATATATTATATAATTATGTATATTATATATATATATATATATTTTTTATATTATTTATTATATAAATTATTATAATATATATTATATAATACATATTGAAATTTTTGAATTATTTTCAAATAAAATTTTCATTTTATTATGAGTATATATAATATATATTATATAATTATATATATATTATATATATATATATATATTTTATTATATTATTTATAAATATATATATATTATATATTATATATATATATTTATATATATATAATATATAATATATATATATTATAATATATATATATATATATATATTATTAAATATATATACGAAAATATAATAATATATATATATAATTATATATATTATAATATATATTTATATTATTTATTATATATATATTATATAATATATTATATATATTATATTATATATATATATTATAATTATATATTAATAATATATTATTATTTATATATATAATATACATACATATATATATATATTATTATTTATATATATTATTATAAATATTATTATATATATTATTTATATTTATAATATATATATATATATATATATATTAAATATAATATATATTATATATATATATATATATGATTTTGAATCACACGGTTAGGTTTCGAATTTTTATTCCCTAGATTTATTTGTTGATACACCTTTCAAACTTGGTTACCCAATGGCTGGTATTAACACCTCATTGTAGACTAGGTTACGTATCCCTACCCCTCACAGGAGGGGATAGCCTCACTAAGTTGTTTTTGACTGTAGCATTATATATTATTTAGCTTTTGGTGCTCAGACATTATCAGGCGAAGGGCTAAGCTTTTATGGTTCCGACCTTTATTGGCAAAGGGAAATTTTTTGGGGTTTGGACATTTATATATACGAATATGGGCAAATAATCCTATATAAAACATATGATGGGAAACTATTTGATGTGTCCCATATATTAAATAATTTTATATTCTCATAAGTACCAATGAGTTGTTGAGAAAGAGTAGTACGAATGTGTTTGAAATCCAAACTTCCTTTAGACTTGCGTGACGTATGTTACATCAAACTAGGGATGCCCGATATCTAAAAAATATCGATAAATCGATATATCGATATTATAAAAAAATATCATATCGCCTTCGATATTATCGCATAGAAAAATATCGATATTCGATATATCGATATTTCGATATATTATAATCCGATTATAATTTGATATAATCCCAATATATATATTATATTATATATATATATTTATTCATAAATATATATAATATATATATATATATATATATATATATATATTATATATATATAATATAATTATATATATTATAATATATATATATATTGAAATACATTTTGATGTATGATTCATTCAGCATGAAAAGTATACAAAATAAATTAAAAACTAACATAAATAAAAATAAATAACAAAGTTTTAGGGATGTATGATGTTTTTTATTATTTAACAACGGCAAGAAATGATGTTGTTAACAGATTTATTTTGCATTCTTAACAATGAGAAGTTTGTTACGTATTTACAGTATTAACGGTTTAATACTTAACCTAACTAACTAACTAACTAACTAACTAACTAACTTAACTATATATAATTTATATATATATATATATATTTTAATATTATATATATATATTATTATATATATATATATTATATATTATCTATATATATAATAATATATATATATATATATATTATTATTAATAAATATATATTATATATTTTATATCTCTCTCTCTGTGGCCGTTAAATAACTTTGTCCATATATAATTATTATATTATATATATTATAATATATATTATATTTATATATTATATATTTTTATATATATTATATAATATATATATATATAGTATATATATAATATATGGAGGAGAGAGAGAGAGAGAGAGAGAGTAGAGAAGAGAGAGAGGAGAGTAAGAGAGAGAAGAGAGAGGAGAGGGGAAGGAGAGATGAAGAGAGAGAGGAGTAGAGAGAGAGAATGGCTTTAATTTATAAATATGAAGCAGACTATGATTGTATCAAGTAAAAAGTGTAAGAAACTGGATATAAAGGATCTTCAGGTCTTCTTAAACTTTACAACGTTCGCACTCCAAGAGGTTGAAGACTGAAGTTGTGCTAGAAAGCGTTGTATGTGGGATCTTGAGGAACTGGGGGTATTTTTGAAGACTTTTTGTGGACGAGTGAGTAAATTAAATAAGAAAATCCAAAACGATATGTGAATAAATTAAACAATAATCATAAAATACTTTTTTTTTTTCTATTATATAATTGAATAATAACTATTTAAGTATTTTTAATGAAGAAGGTAATTCTTTCAAAATTGATTTCTTATTTAAAGTACAAATAAATATTGATTCTAACAACGAATTCATTTAAAATTAGATGGTAAGATCAACTGATACTTGGACGACTTTGGAAGTCTGGATCTTAAGAAAATCTTAAATTTATTTTTTAAAAATGAAATATATATTTAAGAAGTTCGAACTGGAATGCCAGACGACTTATCATAAGGAAAGCTGTAGTGATGTATACCAACAAATACTAACTTTTAGTATAGCTGCTATAAAATCGTTTATTGTTAATAATTTACATATTTTAAGCGAATACCATCGTAACGCCAGTAAATGTATTTCAGACTAAGATCGCATTTCTTCGGTAATGTTATCTGTTAAACCAAATCTCACTAGGAGTCACTCTGTTCCGGCATTATAGATTTCTGCAATGATATCTTCGTCCACACTGACACACTGAACACACTCCACAGAGCTACACGCAAATCATGATCAGGTGGTCTCCGAGTGGACTGCAAGTCTTTAACAGTACTTGGAATATAAATTAAAGCTTAATAGTTTTGATTTTCGTGAATAAAAGGAAAATAAAACTGATAGCTATTTTTAATTCCTTTCTTTTTATTCAATGTAACTCAAGTTATTTCATTGAAAAGCAATTGCAATCATATATATATATTATATATGTATTATTTCTTTTTAACATAATCAAAAAATAAATTTCTAAATTTTATTATTATTTTTATTAATTTTAAATTCTTTTTATTTTTTTTTTAAATATTTTTTTTTGAAATTAATTTTATTATTTATTTTTAATTTCGTTATATATGTATTTTTATTATAATTTTAATTTTGAATATTTTTATTAATATATATTTTTTCGTAAATTGCACAATTTTTTTTTCTTTTTTAATTTAAATTTTGAATTTTAATTTTTTTTCCAAAAAAGTTCTATAATTTTATAATTTAAAATTTTTTTTAAATTAATTTTTCCCCCCCACACCCCCCACCCTCCCACACAACCCTCAAACCACTCCCCCACCCACGCCCCAATCCACACCCCCTCCTCCACATCCCACCTCCCCCCCCACCCTTCTTTTTTCATTTTATTATATGTATTATATATTATATTATATATTATTAATATTAATTTATAATATTATTATATATATTATATAATTTAATTTATCCAAAAGCCTCAAATTACTTGTCACTAATGCACTTCTATATTCAGAACTACTGATTGACAGCTGGAAAGTCAATCTATTCTTCACTTCTGAGCAACATTGTTTAATTATACTGTCGTTTCTTGAACGAGACTAAGGACGTCGCATTTACAGTAAGATATTGCATTGCTAACATAAACATAGCAAGGAAAAGCATCTTTTTACTTCATTCAAATTTACATGGGGTCGCATTATGCCACTCTATGAATCACTGTAATAACTGGAATAGTTGATTAGTGACCTCAATAAGACAGTTTGACCATGTGGTTATGTGCCATGTCCGATCATCCCCCTCCCTATTTTTTGGTTTCCGAAAAGAAAAATCTAAAAAACCTCCAATTATTCGGTTTATTTTATACACGACATTGGGACGAACGAAGAACGAAATATGGGGGGGAAAGAGAGTTTCCTCACTTCAGGGCGTGTTGAGAGAGGATAGGAAGTGGTGGATTAAGATTTAATGTTTTTCCGGTCCTTTTAATAAATTTTTTTTTTTGAAAAGTTATTTATTTTTTTGATATTAAGAAAAAATATCGAAATATCGCTATATCGCCAAGAAATATCGCCAGCCAAAAATATCGATATCTCGAGCCAAAAATATCGATATTTCTCGTATATGCGATATACTTTCTTGGCCATCCCTACATCAAAAACCCTATGAATGACTGGATGCTAAGATCGAATACTTTGGTTTGAACTCTCTACGAGCTCATCGACAGTCGCTGAACCGACCGCGCTTAATCCGGCCCGAAATCTACGCGTGAGACCGCAGTATAGACGCGAATATCGCTTATTAAATTTCTTTATCTCAAACAATATCAATTAATAGCATATTAAATCAAACTGTAATCAAACACAACTATCACCACAACTTACCTGTGCATACTGTGATTAGGGACCAGACCCGGGGGCGAAAATTTTGCCGGGGCCGGGGCCGGGGCCGGCCGGGGTCGGGGCCGGGGCGCGGGGACCGGTTACCGTAAATTAGAAATGTACAGTCAAACAACACTGAAACGTCTTAAAACTTAGGAATGGACAAATTAATATAATTAATTAATTAATAATTTTAATTTTAAAAGGAAATACATTTAATTAATTCAATTTAAATATTTTCGAAAAAAATTTCTTTTTACAAATAATTGATTCTTCTAGAAGAATAGTTTGTATAAATGCATATATTACGGTATACTATTCCTTTTGATAATTTTTAAATTTTTAAAAATATTATTAATTAAATATAAAATATTAATATTATAATATTATTATTTAATATATATATATATATACTATATACTATATTTAATACACATATACACTCATATATACTATAATATAATTATATATGTATATATATTATTCTATACTATCTAATACTATATATATACTATCATCACTATATATATACTATATATATTATTATCATATATACATACTATAATATAATATATAATATATCTATATATTATATATCATATATCATATATCAAATGAACCCTATATAATTTTAATATACTATCATACCCTATATATATATATATACTATTATATATATATACTTAACTACAATATATATACATATCATATATATTTTATATTATATTATATAATATATATTAATTATATATATATATATTTTTTATTATATTTATTTATATATTTATTATGAATATATATTATATATATATATATTTTAATTATAGATTATATAATTAATTGTAAATTTTATAAAATCTAATTTCAGATATTATAAATAGAGGATATATATTTTTGTAATATATATATTATTATATATATATATATATAATATAATATTATATATAATATATATATTATTATAGTATAATTATATATTAATATAATTATATTATATTATGATATTATTTATATATATATATTATTATATTATATATATATAAATATATAATTCATTAAAATTAAATAATTTTGAAAAGAGATTTCGGGAAAAATTTAGAAATTTTCTCCCTTAAGAATATTTACTTTTAATAAAATATTACAATTAATATTTTATAACAATTATATTTATTTCTTTTTCCGAATTTGTTTGATATATCAAATTTCGAAGTTATTTTTTATGTTTTAAAAACCTGGAAATAAATTATTATTTTTTGAACCCCTCAAATTTTAATTTGGAATCAATAGGTAATATCCAAAAAAATTTATTATCATTTGCGCCTAATCTTGTTTGCATTATTTATCTCAGCCTCAAATTAATTAGAAAGGAGTAATGGAATTAAATATATTTTTTTTATTTAGGTTTTGTTTAACTCCTCTATTATTTAGTTGTAAATTTTACAGTTAACCCCGGTAAAAACCCCGAGTTTTTCCTGATTTTTTGGCGGGGCCGGGGGGCCCTCCAGTCAGTTCCTATCTGTGATCAATTTGATCATATTGCGACTAAAGTTCACATTTGAAAGACATTTCGTAATAAACCTAACAGGAAAACATGTTCTTTGTAAGAACATTAAAAAAAACTATTAAATCATTTTATGTTTTTACAAAAAAAATTTAAAAAAAATCATTATATCAATAGATCAATAAACTCTAATTCATCAAATTGACATACCTCCTTGTCATTGTGATCTATTGCTTTAAGCGATTAACGTCATAATGAACACATTTGTATTATACGTTCATTTATAATAGTTCAATTTCATATATAAATTTCATCCTTTATTAGAGATATTATGAGGTATTGATAATCTTGACGTTAAAAACGCCAAAACGTTTTGATTAAAAATTAATTAATCATTATTACTGATGTTTTGTGGACTCAGACTTTAATCAAATTATATTTCTAATTGAATAAATAAAGAAAAAAAAAAAAGATTTGAAGAATGCGACTCAAATTTTTTCCTTAATTTCTTGCTGTCATTGTGTTCCGAATAGAGAAGATTTTAAGTACTTTATTACAAGCTAAATTTCATTCATATCACTCTAATAGCCATAATTGGCGCTAAAGAGCTCCAAGAGACTTTAAGTCGCCACTTTAGAGCCCTACTGCATGTCCATTGCATTTCAAAATTCGGTTCTTAACGCCGCTTCCCGTATAAAATCAACTTTCACCCTACCGTGAGATATTTCCCAGATGAGCCTTCTCAAAGGGGAAAAAAAGGTTTGGGAAAGGTTTCCGAGATGAGGAAAGAATAAAGAAGGGGAAAAGGAGGAAAGGCAAAAGACATTTCAAAAATAACGTTGCTTCTATCGCCGGAAAAATATTATTTAAAAAGGAAAATTTTGTTGACTTACACAACATTTATTGTAGTAAATAAAGTTCAAAAAGGATTTCTATCTATCATTTTACACTTCCTTTTCACTATCTCTCACATGTTTAAGCCTCGCTAAATTCACTTAATACATATATTCAAACATATTATATATATATATATATATATATATATAATATATATTATAATATATATAATATAATAATATATATAAGATTATATATATATATATATATATATATTATATATATATGTATATATTAATATATTATACATATCAAGATTTATATCTGGGAAATTTTATAGTATATATATTATATAATAATATATACATATATATAATATATATTATATATATCATATATATATTATATATATATATATAAGTAAACAGGACAATCTTGTGAGTTAATTGATTTTAAAGTCTTCATTATCTGCTTTTTCTTATTATGATAGTGTGCAATATTGACATTCTATATGTGTGTCAGGGAAATTATTGTCTTGACAAGCGTTAATAAGCAGCATAAGCCTATGCAATTACAGTTTCGTCTTCACCATCTTTTTAGGCTTGCCAGTTCGTGGTTCCACCCTTACCTTTTTTTTTTTTTTTTTTTTTTTTTTTTTTTTTTTTTTTTTTTACCACATACTTCCACGGGCGCAGGATCCCATTTTAAATGAAGGGGGCATAAAAAAATAAATAAATAAATTAGAAAAATTACATAAAAATAGAAAAACAAAAATTAAATTATAATATGGAAGTAATCCAAAACCCAGTTCCTTGCTAAGGCAATTCCCTCCGGGGAGCGCAGACTCGGATACTGTAAATAGAAGGAAGATGAATATTGCATGGAAATCAATGAAGGCTAAGGATATTCCACAAATAGATGTGGGCTGGAAAGAAGGAGGTATCACAACAGCGAGTGATCCTTGAGTCTCCATATATTTCACACGAATTTCTGGAGAGACAAGGTACCGTTTGTGTACGAGGGGACGCAGTGGTGGATGGAATGCCGAGAGGTTCAATTCCTCTCGAACACTCTTGCCAGTTTAATACCCTTATAGAAAAGAGATAGGGCACCAACGTCACCACTCATAGAAAGAGGGTCAATGGAGTCAGAAAGTTTGGGACTGTTTATAAGCCACTTAGCCTTAGCTTGAAGCTCTACCAAAAGGAGGGTGGAACCGGATTCCACCCCCAATGTGGGAACAGTATTCCATACAGGGGCGAATAAGACCTATATATAACTGGAGTATAGTATGCTGAGCCTGAATGAAAAATAATTTAAACGCAAATCTGAACAGAATTGTTCCAGCTTTTTGAGGCCTATTTTAGCAACCAGATTGTGATGTGAGGTCTCCAAGAACAATTCACTATTTATGTTAGTCCAAGAATGTTTATGTGTTGTTTACGGTAAGACCATTAGAGCCGTCAAAGGGGGAATATGGAAGTTGGGAAAGGCTGTTTTAGAATAGGAGATATTGAACGGAAGCTGAGTTTTCAATAGAATTGAATTATAAAGCTGTAGACGAGGGGCAACTCTAGTACAAACGAGGAGCAGACAATTGAAATGAGTGAAAGAATTTAGAGTTGAGTATCGGCATAAGAATTGACCAGAGTTAGAAGTGCAGCTAAGAAGATCGGAAGATGAATAAGTAGGATATAGAAGTTGGAGATAAAACAGTAACCTCTGAGGAACGACCATCAATTAATAAGAAAGGAGAAGAGGTTGCTCGCACAACCAGAGCTTGAAATGAAACGATCTGATAGAAAACTAGACAAGAGTAAGCAAAGCGAAGGAGGAAATCCAAAGGAAGGTAGCTTAGAGAGTACCTTCGCATTTCAATATTTTCTGTGGCCTAATAATATATATAATAATAAATTATATAATATATATATATAATATTATATATATATATATAATATAATATATATATATATATATATATATATATATATATATATATATATATATATATATAATGACTTTTAGATAAAATTTATATATATATATATAAATGACTTTCAAAATTGTCACAATTCAATACACTCTCTATATTAATATCGGACCGAGATATAGACACACTTAATTGAAAAGTAAACAATGAAAGGAAAATCATTATAACATGTGTAGAAGCAAACACTACTTAAACCTACAAAAAACAAATTACCTAGTAATAATAATAAATCAAAAGAACCCTGTATAACTAAATGTAAGAGCAAAAGATGCAATCATAAATCTGTCAACGCCTGCCACGTTATTAAGTGTTATCTTCGATGACAATCACTCTTTCAAAGAACACAAATATTTTTTATAGCAAACTATCCTATGCAAACTATGAGTTCCTTAAGATAAGAAACTTTGTTCCAAAATAAATTTTAAAAACTTTTACCAGAGTCTTGTTTATTATCCCCACCTATTCTACTGTCTGTCAGTATGAATATGTGCAAGTGAATACTTGCTACAACCTCTAATCATTATGTAAAATAAGATAATTAGGGTAATATCAGGGTCTTGAAACTACTGTGAACGCACAAAACAACTATCCAAAATTTGCCCATGCTAAAACTTTATTATGTCTAATCACCCTTACAGTAAGTAGTCACATCTTCAAAGTCATAAATGGAGTTGCAAATGAAGTTTTGACCAACATAATTGTGCAGAAACAAACTATGAGGAAATTTTTTTTGGTAGCACAAATTCCCTTGCAATAGAGCAAAATTCACTTCAAAAAAATCTCAAAGGGTAATCTCATATAAGGGCATAGATGAGTGGAATAATCACCCTAAAAATGTTCAAGAGTCACCAACCATTGGGTACTCTTGCAGAAATACCAAAAGCTTCCAATTGTCAAAATACTAAGGAGCACATTTCTACCTTGCTTAGGTTTTATTTCTAAAACTAATAGCGCATAATTACCTATAGCTAATATTATTAATGGTGTTATTATAGATTTTCTTATTATTAACAACGTCATTATTATTATTATTATTATTATTATTATTATTATTATTATTATTATTATTATTATTATTATTATTATTATTATTATTATTATTATTATTATTATTATTATTATTATTATTATTATTATTATTATTATTATTATTATTAATTTATTACTATTACTATTTAAAAGTAGAGCTTAATTAAAATATTAATAACTATGGAAGCTCAACCCCAATTAATTATTTATACATAACAAAAAA
>JABUQX010107903.1:40000-42014 GCA_015478945.1 Trachelipus rathkii
TAATAATAATAATATATGTATATATATATATGTATATATACTCAATAATGTATATATAGCATAATAATAATAATAATATAATACATAAAATAATAAAATAATATGTAATAATAATATGTATATGTTTGCATGTACCTATATATAATAATAATAATAATATATATATAACTAATAACTTAATAATATATATATAATATATATATATATATAATATATATATATATATAATAATAATAATAATATGTAATAATATATATATATATATATATATCTATAATATATATATAATAATAATAATAATAATAATAATATAATAATAACAAATATATATATGTATGTGTATGCTGTACAATAGCCTGTATGTATATATGAAATAACAATATAACAGCAACAATAGCCTTAGCCAATAATGTATGCTATATAACAATAATAGTAACAACTTAATAATATATTAACAATAACATATATATATGTAATATTTTCTTTTAATATGTTATCCAGATAGGAAATAGTATGTAATAACTAATATAATAATAATATAATAATATATATGTATATAATAATATAATATATATATATATATATAATAATAATAATAATATATAGATATATAATAATAATAATAATAATAATATAATATATATATATAATATAATATGTAATAACTAATATATATATATTAGTATATATATAATGGCATAATATAATAACCTAGCTCTTAATAATACGTAATAACATATATATATATAAATAATAACAATAATATATATATATATATAATATATATATATATAATAATAATAATATGTATATAATATATATATATAATAATATTAATAATATATATATATATATATATGTAATAACCTTAATAATATATTTATATTTATAAATATATAATAAAATATATAATAATAATAATAGCATATATAATAATAATATAATATAACTCTCGTATGAATAATCTAATAATATATGTATATATATATAAGAATATATATATATAATAAGTATAATATTAATAATAACAATAACAACTATATATAATAATATATATATATATATATATATATATATATATATTTACAAAGTCCTAGCCAGGGTGATTGAGGGGTTTGAACCCCTCCCCTTAAATTATTTAAGCTATCAAAAGTTTTTGATGGCTTTAGTTTCTTAATCTTATCTAATGAGAATAACAAAAGTAATATTAATTAAAAGCAATTTAAAATGATAAATTAAATAAAAAATGAGGAAAATATATTTCTTAGGTTTATTTGTTGTTGAAAGTACAAAATGAGGATCTCTTATAGCAGAGGCGGGAGGGACTACGAAGCCTCAAATAAATAGTGGCATTGTAATTGGGCAAAGATCGAAATAAGTTTTAGAGGTGTTCTTTCTAGCTCTCAAAAATACCCAGTTTACATTTGAAACTTTATTGGCATAGTGAAAGCAACTTTTTTTTTTTTTTTTTTTTAAATAAAGTTCACACCTCACGGGCATAGCCCTATTCTAGGAGGGGAACTTCTCTAGGTAATTTCTACCTAGGATCCGGACTAGGGATCAAACCCGGGCCATTGCCATGCGATTCTGTCGCTCTACCGATTGAGCCACTGTAGCGGCTATTTTAGGTAACCGAGCTATTTTAAAAGAATAAAAGGAAAGATTTTTCCAGAGGCAAAATTAACAAAAGTAACAAAAATGCAGGAAAGATGATGGGTGGAAAGTTACGATGGATTCTTTGTTACGAATTAGAGAAGTTTTTAAAGCAAGTTGAAGCTTTAGACGAGTTTGACATGGATCAACAAATTGAACTTTTCAAAAATCTCAAATCTTTTGAAATGTGTAATCACGAGCGAATAGATTATAAATTTAATTATGATTTCAGCTTTGTTCTCCTTCATTCTTCCATTCTGTAATACATTATTAGTAACAGCAACTACCGTTAATCATATCGAAAATGTGATGCTTCTTTTATAAGATTTTCGCGCAGTCATCTATGTAAAATGTTCAAAAA
>JABUQX010107904.1:5000-7500 GCA_015478945.1 Trachelipus rathkii
GAAGCTTTCTGCATATATAATATTTCAAATTACAACCAAGGCCCTGGAGACTACAAAATCGATATTTACAAATGCCATCATGCATAGTTCATTCTCCTTCTACAAAATCTCCTTATACAACCTGGCAGAAGAATAAGATCTATGGAAACAAACAATACATTGTTTCTATTCACCTGAAAGAGGCTCCACAAACCGGGAGCGAAAGCTAGTGCCAAGTGCAATGTAAATTGTTTTAAATGTTTTAACGCGCAAATAAAATATAACTCTCAAAACATTTTGGCTAACCTGTGGTATAGGGACAAATAATAAATATAGAAAAATCATCGATAATAGCGTATTGATTAAAACTATATATATATATATATATATATATATATATATATATATATATATATATATATATATATATATATAATTATTTTTATATAAAAATAAATATATATATATAAATATATGTTATATATATATATATAGGTATATATATATAAATATATATATATATATATATATATAAGGTTATATATATATATATAAGAGCAGCAGAGTATATATATATATATATATATATATATATATATATATATATATATATATATATAGTTATATATATATATATAGATATATATATATATATAGTTATTAAAGATATATATATATATATATATATATATATATAACACGTTTAGATCATTGGTTAACCCAGAATATGCTATTGCCAAAGCTTTTTTAAAGCAAGAAAAAGATAAATTCTTTGGACGAAACCATTCAAAAAAAGCATAAAAGGATGAAATAATGGTTATTCCCTCATATCGAACCTGCAATACTTAATAAAATTTTACCAAATTCAGTATCGTTAATATAGTTATTTCCAAACATTCTAAAAAATAAATTTATTTAAAAATTTCAATTAAATAATAAAGAATGTAATACAGGAATTTTTCGAATAGAATGAAAGAATTTTGATGAAAAATATTTATGTGGAAACCTATGATTTCACACATGTACACACACGCACACACGCACACACGCACACACGCCTACAAGCCAACATGCACACACGCACACAAGCACATACGCACACACGTAAATACAAAGTAATTATAGTCTGAAGAATGAGGACCGTAACTCTGCTTTGTACCAACATAGGAATGAATATAGTCATATGATCGATATGAATTCTGCTAGAATTATTTTATCTTACAATAATGTAGAGAAAACAAAATTCATCGAATTATTTATTATAAACAATAACAAAATTTTTAACAAAAATCCTGGAAAAAATAAAAATTGACAACCTGTTAAATAATTTAATAATGAAGGATAAACGTTTTAAGGGATTTCTTAGGGAAAATAAATCAGGAATTTGGTCCAATCAACTAAAGGTGTTCAGTACTTCGCCTAAAAATTTATTTCTCTTTTGTATTTTACATTTCCTTAAATAACGACCCCCAGATGTAGGGGTTGAAAGTTTGGTTACAATTTATTTTTAATAGTCTCTTATTTTTACTATTTTTTGCTTCCTTTTACTGTTTTACTTCCCATTAAAGTTTTAAACACATGGGTTATTTCGTAGAGGTATAAAAGTAGGATTTGGCTTTGCTTACTCTCTCTCTCTCTCTCTCTCTCTCTCTATATATATATATATAGTATATAAAAAGTATATATATATATATATATATATATATATATATATATATATATATATATATATATATATATATATATATATATATATATATATATATATATATATTAGAGTGACTGCAGTGGTAAGGGGGAGAAAATTATTTCCCGAATTTTGTCAACGGGAACCCCACAAAATGATCAGTCTTTGCAGATTTTTCGATAGCCAAAGTTTGAGCACGATTGGAGCATGTTAACCCGTGCCGCTGGTCGTTCAAAGTTTCAAAAAACTCGAATTTTTGGCTGGCTAGCGACGTCTTTGGGCCGTATCTCTGAAACTTCTCATTATTTTCTCATGATTTATGTCTCAAATCATAGGCAATATTGTTCTAAGTAATTTATATTATATACATATTTGTTGCTACTTATAGTCGAACCGAGCTATAACAGCCTTTGTCATCAAAAACGTGACTAGGAACCTCTATTAACGAACTTATGATATGAGAATTATTTAATATTTTTCAAAGTATGAAATTAATTATGATGGAATAAAATGACAGAATGTTTTTGTTTTTACATATTTCAATGTATTTTAATAAGAAAAGAGAGTGACATTGCATCGTTTGCATTCTTTAAGAAGGATAAAATAATGAATAATCTATTCTAAAGGTTTGCTCAAAGTGATTTTTGAAACATCAGGATACAGCTTTCGGCATTTGTGTACTACCTGTAAAACATATTGTTTCTGCTCCTCATCTTTAGTGAGGAGGTTATTAAAGTCTGTAATTAATTTCACTCCTCGTTCTGCCACATCATTAACGACCTTTAGTGACTTCACAATCCCAATCCTTCCTTAAAATGTATATTTTCGGGGGAG
>JABUQX010107904.1:20000-22500 GCA_015478945.1 Trachelipus rathkii
AATGTAACAATGCAAAATGTTGACAATAAAATGAATTCAAAAAATTTCTTTCATATTAGTTTTAATTAAAGATTCGGTTCCTAGGGACTCTTCAATTTCTGATATATATATATATATATATATATATATATATATATAATATATCTATATATAATATATATGTCAATATATATAATATATCTATATATATATATTATTATATATATATATATATATATATATATATATATATATATATATATAGTAATTATATATATAATATATATATATATATTATAATCTCAGGGGCGGCTCGTGGCCTGGTTGCAGGTTTGCGCAACCACCATTTTATACAACTTGCAGTTAGTGTGCAACTATTTATTATTTTTTATTCTTTTAATTTTTTTTTAGTAGATAAATATTAAGAAATTAAATTGCATCTTATTATAATAACACTCCAATGATTTATTATTTAATGAAAAAAAAACGTCATCAAATTTTAGTTAGTTCAAATGTCAAACCAACATGATTGTTGCAGACACTTTACAACACATGCCCTATACATTTTTGAGGAGAAAAATGTGTGTGAAAATATGACCGCGTGGACGCTTTATACCTACAACTTGCGGTTGCATATCAAGAACAACCGCTTTGTTTTCAATACTGAAATTCAAATTTATGAATACGAAACAATTCGGAAAATTGACTCCCATGTTCCAAAATTTAACGTCTCGGCGAACGAACGAATATGTATGTTGTTTGCGGTTTGTCAGATCTCTTGCTTTTATTAGTATTATAATTCTCTCTCTCTCTCTCTCTCTCTCTCTCTCTCTCTCTCTCTCTCTCTCTCTCTCTCTCTCTCTCTCTCTCTCTCTCTCTCTCTCTCTCTCTCTCTCTCTCTCTCTCTGTCTCTCTCTGTCTCTCTCTGTCTCTCTCTCTCTCTTTCTCTCTGTCTCTCTCTCTCTCTCTCTCTCTCTTCTCTCTCTCTCTCTCTCTCTCTTCTCTTCTCTCTCTCTCTCTCTCTATCTCTCTCTTACTCTGTCTGGTATGTGTCTGTCGTTTTAGTCTCTTCTCTCTCTCTCAGTTTAGTCTGTATCTCTCTCTCTCTCTCGTCTCCTCTCTCTCTCTCTCTCTCTCTCTCTCTCTCTCTCTCTATCAGTATAATATATTTTTTAAAAATATACTATTATATATATATATAATATATATATATATATATATATATATATATATATATATATATATATATATATATAAAAAGATGGGGGGAATATTTTAGAGGATTATTGAATGAATTGGGTGGAAGAGATGAGGAGGTTCAAGAGGTGAGGTTGGGGGGTGAAGAGGGACGGGAAGGAGATATGGAAATACAAATGGAAGAAATTATTAGGGCGATAACTAAAGGAAAAAAAGGAAAGTCCACAGGTCTAGATGGTGTGAGTATGGAAATGTTACAGATGGGAGGCAGAGGGGTGGAGGAATGGCTGTACAGGTTATATAATTTATGTTGGAGGAAGGAAGAGGTTCCACAGGATTGGGAGGATGGTTGTTTGGTTCCCCTGTATAAAGGGAAAGGGGATAGGATGGAGTGTGGTAATTATAGAGGTATTTGTCTTTTGAGTGTAGTAGGGAAAGTGTATGGGAGAATCCTAATTGAGAGGGTGAGAGATTTAACGGAAGAGAGAATGGGGGAGGAACAAGGAGGATTTAGGATGGGAAGGGGATGTGTGGATCAAGTATTCACAATGAAGATGCTTGTGGAGAAAGTATAGAAAGGAAAGGGAAAGTGTATGGGTGTTTTTTAGATCTGGAGAAAGCATATGATAGAGTGAAGAGGGGGGAATTATGGAGGGTGCTGGAGGAACATGGAGTAGGGGGTAAATTAGGTAAAGGTATTAGGGCCTTTTATAGAAATAGCAGAATGTGTGTGAGAGTATTAGGAGGGGAGAGTGAGATGTTTAGAGTGGAGAGAGGGTTGAGACAAGGATGTGTGATGTCACCGTGGCTTTTCAATTTATTTATGGAGAGTGTTTGCAGAGGAATGATGAGGGAGGGGAGAGGGGTGGAATTGATGGATAGGGGTGATAGATGGGAAGTGAACATGATACTATTTGCGGATGATACTACCTTGGTGGCGAAGGATTCAGAAGGGTTGTAGTATTTGGTGAAGGAGTTTGAGAGAGTGTGTGGACAAAAGGGTCTTAAGATAAATCCAGGTAAGAGTAAAGTGTTAGTGTTTGAGGAGGAGGAAACAGATGAGGGGATGGGGTTAGAGATTAGTGTAGGAGGTGTAGTACTGGAAGAAGTAAAGGTTTTCAGATATTTAGGGATGGATTTGGGTAAGGAAGGAGGGATGAAGGAAGAGATAGATCATAGAGTAGGAGAAGGAATGAGAGCATTGAGTGGTTTGAGGGAATTATGGAAAGGGGGGGATTTATCACAAACTCAAGATAAGTATGTTTGAAAAAATTTGTGTTCCAGCGGTACTATATGGGTGTGAAACATGGGGGTTGAATGCTAG
>JABUQX010107904.1:27500-32847 GCA_015478945.1 Trachelipus rathkii
GTGTGGATCAAATCTTACATTGAAGCAAATGATTGAGAAAATGAAGGGAGAAGAAGAATAAATTATATTAGGTTTATGGATTTACAACAGGCGTATGATAGAGTTAATAGTGAAGCTTTATGGCAGGTATTAGTGATATATGGTGTTTGGTGGTAGGCTTCTGAATGGAATCAAAAGTATGTTTTTATCGATAGTGAAGCGTGTGTAAGACTAAATGGTGTCAATGGTGAATGGTTTAGGATTAATAGCGGAGTGAGACAGGGTTGTGGTTTGTCTCCTTGCCGCATTCAATTGTAAAGGATGGGGTTATGAAAGATTCTGAAGTGGGATGGCAGGAAATGCGTTGTTTAGAATGATGGAGAATGGAGAGGAGTGGAAGGTGGCCCTACCTACTGTATGCGGATGATTTGTTTGTTGGTGGCGAGTCTGAAGAGAATTTTGAGAGGATTGGTGGAGAGATTTGCAGGGTATGTAAAAGGAGGGGTCTGAAAGTAAACGTAGATAAGAGTTAAGTTTGGTTGTGAGTGAGGACAGTCTCAGTGTGGAAAAGTTATGCTTAGATGATGGCAGACTGGAGAAGTGTTCTGCGTTTTAAAATGATTTAGGGTATGATGTTGGATGGAAGGGTAACGGATCGATTGCAGAGTGTAGTAGGAAGTATTTGCATGCAGGAAGGTGGTGGTGCAGATTAAATCGTTGGTGAATGTTAAAACGGACTAAGCCTTGATGCGCTAGAGCCTTCATGAGGGCATGGTCTGTTACCTGTGTTATTTATGGTAGTGAGACATGGTTCTGGATAAGAAGTATAAGATCTAAGTTCAATGTGTTCAGATGGCCAATCTTAAGGGCATGCTAGGTGTGAAAAAATTAAATATAAGTGAGGAAAATGGAACGCGTATTAGAGAGGCGTGTGTGTGAAGAAAGGGTAAAAATTGAGAGAATAAATGAAAGTAGTTGAGGATGGTTTGGCATGTGGAAAGGAGGAATGATAGTGGTTGGTTAAGCGGATGTATAGTGGAGAGTGTGGTTTGGAACCGCACCGGCTGGGAGACTCGAAGAGAAAGTGGATTGGTCGGTAAACGAAGTGTCTGTAAGGAAGAGATGTGAGTTTGGCAGAGGCGAGAATAACGGTGCATAATAGGAGAGTAACTGGCGGGGTTTTGTATGGGGACATGGTTTGTGGCCCACCTGGGCCAGGGATGAACCCTACACTTGACGATTTACAATAGTGAGGGTCCGTCGCGGTCCCATGATGCTCTATGGTGGATTTTCTGTCTGTGACGAGCTCTCACTAATTAATGGTACCAGAGGGGGCGGTAAGGCTGGGCTTTCTTTTCGACGTTTGTTATGTTCTCCTACTGCTTTTCTCTTTCCGATGCTTGTACAGCAACTTACCCCCAATCTTGGGGCGCAAAAGAGGAAGGTGACAGAAGAAAGAAGAAAGAATCTATCCTATATATATATATATTATATATTATTATATATAATATATATATATACTATTATAATATATATATATAGTATATATTATATATATATTATATATATATATATATCTATATATATATATAATATATTATATATATATCATATATATATATATATATTATCCCCTATTTCTTTGGTCTCCCAGCCGGTCGATTCCCAGCACATTCACCAACTTGCATCCGCTTAACCAACCGACTCTCATCCATCCTTTCCCAAATGACGCAAACATGTCAATGTCTTTCCATTTTTTCCCTCTCATTTACACTTCCGATACACCACAACACTGCCTCAATGCGTTTCATTTTTCATTTTATTCTAATTCTTTTCACACCTAACACGAACCTAAGATTGTCCATCTGAACACATTGTACTTTAGATTGTACTTCTTATTCCAGACCATAGTCTCACTAGATCGATGAGAAGTTACACAGTTAACAACATACTTCTGAAGACCTAGCCACTCAAGACTTAGTCCTTAACATCCACACGGAGTTTAATTGCTCCCAAGCCTACCTTATACATTCATCAACTTTCCTACTGACACAACTCGGCATCAATCGGTCCCTTTTCGCCCATCGGACTATATACTCCTAAATAATTAAACTCGGGCACTTTGTTCGCAAATTCGCCGTCACCATGGCAGCATAACAACCACACCAAAACTCGTCCTACTCACAACCATAAAACTTAACACTTATCTAAGTTTACTTTCACCAACTCCTCCTTTTAAAAACCTGCCATATCTCTACCAACTCCTCTCTAAACTCTCTTCACTATATACTATATACTATATATATATATATATACTATAATATATATATATAGTATATATAATATATATATATATATATATATATATATATATATAATTATATATATATATATAATATATATCTATATATAATATATATATATTAGGGATGGGCCAAATTAAAAAAAAAAAATTTTCCTTTTTTTTTGGCAGTCTGAACCTTGCAAATTATGAGGTATGATATCAAAAGATTGTATTTAAATTTTTACGCTGATTGAGCAATATTTAATAGTGACACAATGCTGTTGAAATATAGGAATACATAGCTTTTCCACACCACCCCTGAGGTAGCTATAACAGGTGCGTTTTTTTTAATGTGGTATCCCCAAGAGGCCTACTCCACAACTTATTCATATTCCTTATTTTCATAACTCTTTTTCCGCTGTTTCTTTCATATTCCTGGAAATTTTTCCCTGTGTCTTTCTATAACTTGAAAAATGTATTGCATTTCCTCCTCGTTTTTTGTTAGGTGATTATTATAGTTTTGCACTAGTGCAATAGCTCTTTCGGCATTGTCGTTGATGACATTTATTGATTTGGTAACTTCTTGTGCATTCTTATAGTCCGTTCTTTCGTTCCATTCCAATGGGTCAACCTTGAGAAAAGTGGAGTCCAAACGTAATTTATTGAAGAACAAATGACTGCATTCTGTTATAAAGTCAGCAAGTGTTTTGTTATGAAGTTGATCTTCATCCTTAAATACAAAACGTTTATCTGGCTTATCTACACTTGTTCTTCTTGGTTTATGCAGAGCTTCAACCATCTTTCGTTTCATTTCAACTGGTACTTCATCATCCATAAATGCAAGAGCTGCAAGTTCTTCTCCTAAATACCACAAGTGACGTTTGAGAGCTTTACTAGCTACTACTGATAATTCATAATCGTCACAGCATTCCAGCTCTTGAAGGTACTTCAAGTCATTTCTTGGGGCTGAAGCTGCTGATGGGGCTGAAAACCAATTGGGAACATAAAACCTTACAGCAAAGTTCGCAAATCTTGTCATTGCAGCTGCTTCTTGCTCTGTCATATTAAACTGCGACCTAAACAAGACTATTTTCAATGAATAAATGACTCGTGCCATCCATCGTGCTCGATGTAGAGCACCAGGTTTACGAAAAGAAAACCGTTTCTCAAGGTTCCCACATAAATAAACAACTGTCAGCTCCAATAGTTCTCTATAATCATCCCGTGGGTGGCTTTTCTTTAACTGCTCACTACAAAAAGCTAAGACATTTTCTGTCCATGAATCACTAATACTCACTATCTCATACTTTTCTTTATTAATTTTTTTCCAAAATTTCTGGAAACGTTTGAACAGGTCAATGTCTGGTCCTGATGAAATACAGTAACATTTGCTGAAAGCAGCAGATATGACTATTTCGTGAATATGATGTCGACATGCAAAGGCCAGAAGACTTCTTTTCAGCTTCTCTTCTATAATCCTACAAGCCCCACTTTTGGTTCCGGTATTGCTTGCTGTTGTGTCAAAACACATTCCTACTATGCTATCTTCCAAATTCCAATCTTTTAGGCACTGTACTACAACTTCTGCAACATTTGCACCGGTTCCTCTCAAAAGTTTTGGAACACCCAGCAACTTTGATTTCCCTCCACCATGTACGACGATCGCTAGACGTTCAACCTTGTCTTCTCCGGTTACATCCAACAATAACTTACCATCCCAGTGTACAGATGTCAGTAAACCACCAGGAAATGTATGTTTAACCTTCTCAGCCATTGCTTTACGAACGTCAGACCTTCGCCGCCGTAATGTACTTCTGCTTAATACAATATTATCAATTTTTTTCCCAAGCGCATTTGCAGTAGCTGTTACTACTAACATCGCACGTCGATCACTCATTTTCGATCTATCCAAAGCCATTGCTAAGTCAGGGGTTATGATTTTATGACGTTCCTTTGAACTCTTACATGGTTCGACTCTGGACGGTCCAGGTTGGGGTTCTTCACTGCTAGAGGAACTACCACCATCCACACTAGTACATTCTTGCAGAATACGTAATTGTTCCTCCTGCCGACGAACTTCCCTTTTAATTCTATTACTTTCTTGTTCTTCCTTTTTACGCTTTCTTTCTTGTTTTACAGTATATTTTTTATCCACATTACTCATATACCCTCGCCTACCTTTTTCTCTCTGAGCTTTAAGAAAACTCTATCTTCTTCATTTGATATTATTTTCATTGCGTTTGCATGTGCGATATCAAATAAATCATTTAAGCTTTCTTTAAAGATAGTCTCTTTTTCAATTTGTATTTGACTTCTTGATTTCAATTTTAAAAGTGATCTGTATTGTTCATATGTCTTTCTAATCTTGGTTAAAACATCCTGTTTGGCCTTCGTGGGTAACTTTGCTCTATCCCAGAAGTCATATATTTCAGAATATATTATATTTGAAGCCTCCTTTACTGATTTCTTATTGTGTGTCAGCCAAAACAGACGACGTAATACATCGCCAATTGATGGAAGTTTTGATCTACAGGTCATGATTTCTGATATTTGCCCAATAAGCCAAACATGTGTATCCGATCTTGTTTGACGTGATTGAGACATTCTACATAAGAAATTTAAATAATTATGACACGGCAAGCACGTAAATTTTGACACAACCAACACCTATAACGTCTACAGCACAACTGACAACCCGCTACAGTTTACTCAGCCACGCGCAACTTTCTTTGCGCATATGTCACCATTAAATGTTATTTTTTTTACTTCAAATTTTAAATAGAGTATTTTTACGGTAAACGTCACATCTTAGAACGTTCAGAATGATACATTTCTTAATTTTGATTTTTTGGACCACACTATAGTATACTATATAGAATAATAATATATATATTATATATATATATATATATATATATATATATATATATATATATATATATATAATATATATAATATAATATATTATATATGTATATATATATTATATATATATATATATATATATATATCATATATATATATATACTATATATATATATCTATATATATATATATATATACTAATATATATATATATATATA